>PVKB01000162.1:803845-1040401 GCA_004027205.1 Ctenodactylus gundi | reverse complement strand
CAAGTGCACAACGCTGAGCTTGATTCCCCAGCACCACGTAAGAATAGAAGAATTTTTAAACATGCACCGAGTTAGCCTCAAAATTCATGCAGTCACAGATTGGACTCTGTCCATTTGGAGAAAGCAACAAAGCTACCTGCACAGGTGGGAGATCCCAGTGCTGCATTGGATGTGTCAGGAAAGTAGAAACTGAGCCAGTTTTCCCAGTGGTCAGAGGGCATGTTTATGGCTAACTGCAGCCAGTGGTGACAGTACTCGTTTTTTGAAGGTTTCCAAACACTGGTTTTGTTCTAAGCATTGAAACAAGTCTCATAATATTTCAAAATGACATAATCTATTACATACACTCCCAAGCCAAACACAGTTAAGTAAATAAGTAAAAATGGAGGTAGAAATCCCTGAGTATCTAAATATGTGAAGTTATGACCAGGTGGTTGTTTGGTTAAGATGAAGTGTTCCTTAATCAGTATCTTTTTCTTGGTGGCTCTAGTCATGCGTCCCTCTAAAATTCTTATTTTCAGCTGGTTCTGGTGCACAGGATTATAATCCCAGCGCTCCGGGAGGCTGAGGCAAGTTTGAGCCCAACCTGGGCAACTTAGCAACTAATGAGACCTTGTCTCAAAATTTAAAAATGAGCCAGGGATGTAGCTCAGTGCAAAGGCTCTGGGTTCAAACCCCAGGGCCACAAAAATAAATAAATGAATAAATAATAAAATAAAAATTTGGTTTTCCACTTAAACTATATCTTTCAGTCTGGGCATGTGTGTAATTCCAGTGACTGAGGAGGATTGAAAGTTGGAACCAGCTTACGCAACATGGCAAGACCCTGTCTCCTAGCACTGCCACAAAAAACGGGCCATTTGCCTATCACCCAGCTTGAGAAAGAAGGACTCACTGCCAATCTGATTTCTAAAACAACCCCCTCTTCCTGTTTGCTGTTGTCTGATGCAAATCCCAGACACCCCACGTCATCAGTAAAACCCTCAGAAATCATAACTAAAAAAATAGTTCTTTTAAAAAATAGCCTACTACAAGGAGGATGCCTTGAAAAATTAATAGTATTTCCACCATGTAATCAAACATCTAGGCAGATTTCAACTTCCCAGTTGTCTCATGCATATTTGAGGTAGCATCCGCACGTGGTGCACGTTCTCATTGGCTGGGAGTTATCTGGTCCACCCTGCCGTCTTCTGCCTCCCTTGCAGGTTCCTGGTTGAGCAAGTCACGCAGCCTGCGGTATCCTATACAGCCCCTTATCCTGTTCCTGAACGCTCAGCGCTTCCTGGGTCAGATTCAGACCTGCAAGGGAGGGAGGGTTGGGGCAGTGCTTCTGCAGCGCCTGTGCTCTTCCTTTGAGCTGGCACCCTGGTGACAGTGGTTTCTCCTTTCTTGATATTCACAGCTGCTCTTGCTCATTTCCAGAAGCTTGTTGGGGGGCCGTTCCGTTTTAAAATTTGTATCTGTGGTTGTCATAGAAATGAAAGCGGTCTCCCACGTGAGATCTTTTCCAAGATGTGCTACTCCCTCAAGTCCGGCAACTGGAAAAAAAAAAATTGAGGTTCTTCTTCAAATGTTTCTCCCATTTCATGTAAGTTTTACTTCATAGGAGAGCATGTTTCCGGTTCCCTAGACGGGCTGGGTCTTTGGTTTGTATTGCTGACACGTCAGAATGGATCTGGTGATGGTTTACTTTTACTGAAAAAGGACGTCTGTGCTCACTGTAGGCTTTCCAGCGGATCCAGCTGATCTCTGTTCCCAGGAGCTTCGGAGGGGCTCGTGCTTGGACCCACTTCTGTTTGGTTCTGTCTTTGCCCACTTTGCAGATCTTGTTTATTTGCAATAACTCATTATAGATATTGCAGAATTTCAGTCCTCCGCACACCAGGCAGCCCTCGCCTTCACCGGCCAGTGTTGTCTCTGGACACACTTGTCTGTAAGCAGACCCAAAAGAAAAAGATCTTTCCTCCGCAGCCCCAAGCCTCAGACCTCTCGGAGACAGGTCCTGATTTGCAACTGTGGGGAACCGCAGAGATGCCCTAGGTTGTGCGAGTCAGAAGTATGTGCTTACTCATATACTTAACATATATAGGCTGGAGGAATAGCACAGCAATTAAAGTGCTTGTCTAGCAAGCACAAGACCCTAGGTTCGATTCCCGAGCACTATATATAATCTCAGCCCGTGGGAGGCGGAAAGAGGAGGATTGCCTTGAGCTTAAGCCGGCCTGAGTGCTCACATACTGAGGCCAGCCTAGGCTACAGAGTGAGATCCTGCCTCCAAAAAAAAAAAAAAAGCCACATTTCTTGGTTATGGTTTCCCCTCTGTACAGAATCAATTCTGTTTGTTCTGTTATGTTTTCTCCTTGGAAGCAAGTGAGCAATGGTGGCCTCAGGAAATTTCCAGGAATGCATTTAAGGCAGAGGAATGCATTTAAGAGAGGTCCTCCTCGGAACAGGCTTTTTGCCTGATGGAAGACTTTTAGAAAAAGTCCACCAAAGTCCATATAAATTCAAAAACTTCCCCTTCCCGACATGAGGGCAAAGATTCGTTGTTAAACAAGCAACAACAACAACCAAAAGCTCATTCCCAACAACTCCCCGAATTCTAAAACATCCGGGCCCTGGCCCGCTCCCTTCTTCAGGGTATACTGTCCTTATAAAAGTTAGTGTGGTGTTCCCAGGCTGTGACTCCTGTGTCGGACGTCCGATTGTTCGCACGCACAGCTTGGCTCTCTGTGTGTGACCTTGGCGTAGCCAGCTACTTCCTTGCTCCTTCCCAGCCGTGGTCACCCTTCCCAGCCTTAGGAACCTGACCTCTTCAACTTTCCTGACCCCTGCAGTTGGCCTGATGACAACAACCCTGACCCCTAGAGGGGACTGAATAACCCACTGCCCACCTACCAGCCATCCCAACCAATCAGGCCAATCCACTTTGTCGTCTTCTGCCCAATCCCCAGCCCTCATCCTGACTAATGGACTCACACTAAATAAGAGCTCTGTTCACCCCGTAATCTCCAGGCCTGGCACCTTGCTACCCAGGCGTGAGGTCACCGGGCCGATAAATTTAAACTTCATATCCTCTTGCTGCTGGTCGTAATTTTAGTTTCGCCTGGGTCTTTCTTGGACCTAGCAGCCTTGCTAAAAATGCACTGTTTATTCTTCAATAAACATGCTTGCTAAAATCCACTTTCTGACCGAGTTCTGTCTGCGGATCCCTCCCCTGCCCATCTAAATTCAAAAAGACCAAAAAGCCGAAACCAGCACACAACATAGCACCTGACCCAAGCTGACTCTGGCGTTATGGTGGGGATTTGACCTCAAGTAGGATCCTCCCTATTCTTAGAGCAGTTCTTTGTAAGAAGGAAACGATGCTCAGGTCTTCCAAAGTCCTTTTCCCAGAAGACACAGACTGCCATGTGTCCAGAACCTGTTCTACTTTCATGCTCATGAGGAAGGATACTCTACTTCATTTTCTTTCTTTCTTTCTTTCTTTCTTTCTTTCTTTCTTTCTTGCTTTCTTTCTTTCTTTCTCTTTTTCTTTCCTTCTGTTATTTATTTATTTATTTGAGACAGGGTCTCACTGTAGCCTAGGCTGGTCTTAAACTCACTGGTGTAGCTCAGGCTGGCTTTGGACTCAGGACAATCTGCCTGCCTCAGCCTCCCGAGTGCTGGGATTACAGGCATGTGCCACCGTAGTATCTGGTTCTGGGGAATCGAACTCAGGGCCTTGCATTTGCAAGGCAAATGCTTCAACCTCTGTGCCATTCCTCCAGCCCAGGATATTCCAGTTCCCAGCCTGTTTGTGGCTAAGTGTGACCATGGGACCAGAGAGATCTCATCAAGACTGTAGATACAACTTCCAGATAGGTAGATATTTTGGGGGTGGGAGGCGGGAGCACTAGGGATGTAACCCAAGGCCTTCACTCTGAGCTGTGTCCCCAGCCTCTTTTTATTGTTTGAGACAGGATCCCATTGCATTGCCGAATTGCCCAGTCTGGACTCAAATTAGCAATCTTCCAGCCTCAGCCTCCCAGAATGCTGGGATAACAGCTGTGTGCCACCACACGTGGCTCCGGGGGTTGTGTTCTTAAATAGCCAATTCTATAGCCATCTTTGCCTTCGCCCCCACCTTTGGCAAGTAGACGTGGTGGCCAACTGATGTGGTCCATTCAGACAAGAGCATCACTCGGGAGGACAGGAAAATATAGACCGGGGGTCCTGAACTCTTAGGGGCTGTTCATGACCTCAGCACCAGCTTTGGTAAGAGATACACACACTCTTTTAAGACTTCAGTACTTGGGTATCTGTTGTAGCAGTCAAAACTGTCCTGGTAACTACTGAGGATTTTGTAAATAAAAAACCCACTAGCAACTCATAGGGTTTAACCTGTTAATAATAATCAGGCAACCATGTTGCCTGGAGCGTATAAGTTAAACTCTAGTCTTGTATTCTTCTCTATGAAATGAAAATAACAGTTGTAGAAAGGATTAGAAATATTAAGACAAAGACTCTCAAGAACTAAGATTCCAGGGGACTGGAGGGATCACACAGCAGTTAAAGCACTTGCCTACCAAGCACAAGGCCCAGAGTTCGATTCACTAGCGCCACATAAAGCCGAGCTTGGTGGAGGATGCCTGTGATCCCAGCGCTAGGGAGGCTGAGGTGGCAGGATTGCCCCGAGTCCAAGGCCAGCCTGGGCTACATAATGAGTGCAGGACCAGCCTGGGCTATAAGGGGAGACTCCGTCTCAAAAAAAAAAAAAAAAAAAAAAAAATTGGCAAAACACTGGAGATGTAGCTCAGTGTGAAAGCTCTTGGGCTCAATCCCCAGTACCAATATAAATAAATAAATAAATAAATAAATAAATAAATAAATAGGATTTCGTTTTTCTCAATTCTTTTCCAGTTGATGTTGGCATATGTATTGCAGTCTGGATCTGGAATAGCCCCCCAAGCTTCATGTATTTGGAAGTTGTGGGTTAGAACTGTGTGGTGGAAGACAGGTGTGTGGTGGATTAGGGGCATGACGTGTGGTACATCACCGGACTTGTGACCTGCAAGGGGTAAGTCACTGGGGCTTCAGGCTGAAGGGACAGAACACTGAGGCTGGACCCAGAAGGGGCAGATCATTGAGGGTATCCACGGGTTCTGCCCTGACTTAGCTTCCTGTCTGCAATGCTGTGACTGGCTTTCCTCTGTCTTGTTATAGGTCGAAATTAAGAGACTGCCAAATGCCGGTTGGGGCAAAATAAGGTTTCTTTTATTACAGCTGGACAAATGGACTCCAACTGGGCTGTCCCAGTAAGTCTGAGTGAATTTCCGGAGAGCAGCCTCTCTCGGCCTCCCAGAGTGCTGGGATTACAAGCCTACACCACCTGGCCTGGCTTTTTATCCCTTCTTATAACCCCGACATTAATGCCATTCTCTTCATTTGTATCAGTGTAATAAGCATTATTGCACTGTATGTTGATTGTGTTTCTTTGACTACTAATGTATTCAAGAAGGCTTTTTTTTCATATTTCTCGTCCATTTCAATTTATCTTTCCATGGAGTCTCTGTTCATATTTTTGCCATTCTTTATTCTGTGAGAATTCTTTGTGATTTAACTCGATCTGTATTGCTTTTTTCTAAAATTTTCTTCTATTGCTCTTTCTTTAAAAGAAAAACCAGAAACAGTCAAAAGACAACTGAACTTGGGAAGAAGGTATTTTTAATGTAGTTTGAGTGTGAATTATCCATAAAGGATTCATCAATATTTATCTAATTAACCACGTCCGTCAATCTTTGCCAATAAAAAACTGAGTTTTCTATTTGGGTAAAATCTCCCTCCACCCTGGCTTGTACGCGTAGTCTAAGATTTCACTCCTGGTTTTTATTTTTTTTACACTGAAGTGTTTAATGTTTCTGGAATTTCTCTTTAAGATCGATTGTCTCACTACTCAGTCTGTCTGTCCCATTAGAACAATATAAATCCATATTGGATTTTGACAAACAGTCTATATATACATATCTGAGCACTTTTCAGTTGCGTTCAGCATCTTGCCTGGGAATAGATGCTGACTCCGATGTTTTTCTAGCACTTAGTGATTTTATTACATGAGTTTTGACTTTTAATTTGTTATAATGAATTACACTGCTGTGATTCCTGGTTTTGGACCAGTGTTAACATTCCTCACATACAGCACACGAGGTCACAGTGTCATAGTCTGGGGACACAGTTGGGTCTATCTGCCGATAGTCATTAGGATTTTTACAGCCGTATATATAATTTATAAAGGCAATTATTTACCAATTCTTGTTTTTGTACTGCCATATCTGATTTTAGTATTCTCTCTGTGTGTGTGTGTGTGTGTGTGTGTGAGAGAGAGAGAGAGAGAGAGAGAGAGAGAGAGAGAAAGAGAGAGATACAGATGTACAGAATTTCATGGAACTACAGGAGTTGGTCACTATCCTGCCGGTTTTTGTTCCTGCTTTCTGTCCTCTTTCTTCCTTTTGGAATAGGAATGTTTACCCTGTTCCATTGCATGTTGGAAGTGTTTAACTTTCCTTTGATTTTTCAGAGGGCTCACACCTAAGAGTTTGCCTTGAGTCTCAGAAGAGACTTTGAACTTGAACTCTTCAGTAGCTGGAATTGTTACGACTTTAACTGAATGCATCTTGCATGAGAAAGTGAACACATGTCTTTTGGGAGCTAGGGACGGAATATTATGATTTGGATCTAAAATGTCACCCAAAAGCCTCATGTTGGATGTTGTGAAATACCAACAGACCCAAGAACCGAAAGAGGTGAGGCCTGGGTGGAAAGAGTGGAACCCTGGGCCTTGACCGAAAGGGGGCAGGTGACTGGGACAGACTTGGAAGAGTGGCCTTGCCCTTCGTCATCGCTCGGCTTCCTCTCTGCCATGCTGTGAAACACATCTGGCTATGGCTGTGCCATGAGCTTCTCTGCCACTGTCAGCTGTCCATGTATGGATTGTGACCTTCTGGAACTTTGAAGTAAACTAAATCTTTCCTCCCTTCAATTGTGGAGGTAGAGTATTCTGTCCCAGCAACGAGAAAGTAACTGAGAAAGAAATATTAACTAAACCAGAATTAAAGAAAGCTCTCAACCTCTGCTACACCCAGATCTCTTTAGACCCTGTGGTAGCTGGTACTATGCCCACCAAGCTGAGCTGAGGTCACATTTCCTAGAATTCCCTTTCCGGTACAGGTAGGTCCAGGTTAAGGTTGGTCACAAGAGAAACTTCTGCTAGTTCTAGAAAAAGACATAAAGCAGCAGCAATGGAAGCTGCAGGGGTTACATTTGGGAGATGAGTGTAGAGGCCTAGTGTCCCCCTTTCTACCTGCACTTGACCCCATCGGGGCACATGCCTGATCAGGCTGCTGGTCCTTCTCCACAGCCAGCTCTAACTTGTGCACCAGCACCTTCTGTGGCTCACCCCAGGCGTGGGAAGGACAGATGCAGGTTCTAGCTGGTCCTCTCATTGGTCTGACGGGCTTCGATGTGACTTCCCAGGGTCCTGTTTCCCTCACGGGCTGCACCGGCTGAACTGGGCTTGTGACAGCCTGCCGTAAACTGTTTCGCCATGTCCCCTGTGGCTTTTGTCTGAGCTCCCAAGGCTCCTCTTGGAGGTGTCACCTCACCGGCTTCTCCCACCAGGGCCTAGGTCTAAACCTATGGGAAGTCCCTTGTGCAAAGGCAACTCCTTGCAGGCTGAAGGAGCCCCGAAGTCCTCACCAGGGCTCCTAGTGTGGGACATACCCTGACCACCCCCTCCCGACCCCCTCCCACCGGCTCCCACCCTTCTCCTGCTCACCTGGACACTATCCTGTTTTTTCCACAGAATAAGAACCAACTGACTGGACACCGAGAATTGCATTCTCTGTCGGGTCACTGAGTTGCTTCAAGACCACCCCTTTCCCTGGTGGCAGGGCGTGGGCGGGAAGAGGTTAAGCTTGCTGAAAGAAGCGGACAGCTGGAGCTGGTCTCAATCAGAGCCCAGCAGGAAGGCGTGGGGAAGGCGCCATAGCGAAGTGATTAGGTAGAGCGTGGGAGAGAACACGCTGACCATTCATTTCTGGGAGCGGAGGGCCCTGCAGGGGGTGTGGTCAAGGTCACGAAGTGGTAAAATCCTCGAAGTTGGCTTTGCAACTGGAGAGATTTCGCCAGCTCTGGGAAGAGGGTCGATGTCCCTTGGTGAGTGGGAAGAGTCCCCCGGATCATCCCGGTGGCTGAGCTGTCCCGCCCACCCTTCCTTGGCTAAATCCTGAGGTTCCTTGGCCCCGGAAGCATGTCTGTCCTCCAAGAAACTTCCCCCAGCTGGCTCCCCTCAGACGCTTCAGCATCCCGGCGTGGGCCCAGACTCCAGGCCAGCCCTGCGGTTCCCACCACGTTTGCACATGGGGGAAGGGACACTATCTTTGAAACAGCACAGGGTTTGTCTCTTGGCTGCACGCATGGAACATAAAACACCTCTCGTCTCCCACCCTTTGTCCCAGCCACCGAGGCCGCATGCCGTTCCCTGACCCGGACGGGTTTTTCACGGCTTTGAACTTGCTTCTCCCTCACCCCGGTGTGTTCCTCCGTGTCAGGAGCTGCTCCTCACTGTTAAGACTCACACCAGGTGTCACCTCCCCTTCCAGGTCACTTGTCCTATCTTCCTAGGTTCTTCAGCACGGCACCCGGCCTTGTGGGATGGCAAGGGCCCCATCTCTACCATGGCACCCAGCACCTAGTCATGTGCTGCCTGTGGCCTGAGGCCTGGTTCAGAATTTATAACCAGCTCCCCAGGGTGACACTCTGGGCAGGGAAAATCGATCTCATTCTCTTACTTGACTTTTCAGGCCAAATCTCTGAGGCTGGCCTTGATGGCACAGGCCTGCAGTCCCAGCACCTGTGGGAAGCTGTGTTTGGGAAGTCCGCAAGCTCCAGCCTGACCCGGGCAACTTAGTCATTTAGTGAGACCCTGCCTGAAAATTTTTTAAAAAATGGGCTGGGGATGCAGTTTACTGGGAAGGGTCTGGGCTCCATCTCTAATATCACAAAACAGACAAACAAACCTAATTTAACCTCTACCCCTTTCTAGGACCAAAAACATGCTCGTACCCTTCTGATAAATGTGTTCTCTTTCAGGTGGAAATTCATTTAATTCTGAAAACTTCCTTTCTGTTGGCCCCATCCCCTGGGTCTCATCTGTGTTTGGGTGGTGGCCACATAATACCTTGGCAAGTGGGGTTAGCAGGCTCGTTTGATCCTGGGTGATTGGCTACTGGCAGTTTATTTTGGGTACAATAACACTTTACCCTGCCTCCCCTACGTGTCTGAGTTTCTGTGTGACCCCTAGCGTAGCCCAGATGTTATGTTTCATGTGCCTTGTCCCAACTGTGAGATACCCTAAGGTCCCCAGGTTTTCTTTCCCTGGTTTCCACATTCTTCTCTGGGCCAGGGGAAAGCTTGGCTGCTTTCCCAGAATCTCTGCAGCTCCCAGAAGCTATCTGGATCTGCTTGAGTCTCATGGCTGCTGAGGATGCCCTGGGTGGCCCCATACCCTGGGTGGCCCCATAACATGGGTACCGTGCCGTTCTAGGTGACTGATGTAAGTGGGCACAACTTTTCTCCCAGAATCTACACTGAAATCTGGGGACCTTATTTAGCATCTACACCCACCACTGCAAATATAACCCTAGAGACAATATGGCGCTTCTCAGGACTCCGGTCACCAACCTGCTGACTTGCTCACTCCCAGCTTGCCTCTCCCTGCAGGCCCCACCCGTCTCTACCCCATGGGCTCCTCTTCATTTTTGAATTACTCTTTCACTAGTTAAAATATGTATGCAGAAAATCCAAACCACATAGTATGAAAGAGCCTTCTGCTTCCCAACCTCTGCCCGCCCCGTGCTGGGGGTGGAACTGGGGCCCACGCACTGAGCCGCATCCCTAGCCTATTTTTGGCTTTGATGTTGAGACTCTTGCGTGAAGTCACTAAGTTGCCGTGGCTGGGCTCCAGCTTGTGCTCTTCCTGTTCCAGCCTCCCAGGGATCCCAGCAGCATTCGTATTTCCTACAGTTTGTTTACTCCTCTATTTCTGAGGACCTCATCAGTCGAGTTTCTCTCCTAAGGCCCGAGCACATCGTTTGGTTTCGCTTCCTCTGGTCTCCCCCCTTCCTCTGTCCAGTTTCTCTCAGTTTTGCTATTACTAGTTTCTTGCTGTATTTCTCCGCTGGGACACTGTGCATGTGGACGAGACGAATCTTCTCGTCGGAGACCGAGGAGAACTTCGCACTTTGGTCCTTACATTTGGTCCAGCCTAGGGAGCGCCATCAGCACCACTCAAACTCCAGGGCCACCGGAGATGCAGGTGCCACCCCTGGCTGGAACCTGTTACCCAACAGACACGTGTGCAGACTCCGTAGTTTGTTTCCTTGGTAACTAAGCCTGTCATTCCCCTCCTATAAAACACGACGACTCCTCAGTTCTTATTTCATTGGTTTTTGCCTTCCACATCCTACTGGTTTATGTTTTGTCTTCATAAATTCAATAGTTTATTTCGCTTTAATCTCAAACGCAAGTGAATTCAGTGCTAAACGTTAACCCGAGTGTTTTTGCCTCTACTTCTCTCTTCATTTGTTTACCAAAGTTGCTTTTTTAGCATCTTCTTCAAAATGGCTGACTTTTAGAAAATATTTGCATGATTTACTTCTAGGCTCCAAGGTAAGTTGCTGTACGTTTACTGAGGTAGTTTTTTTTTTTTTTTCCTGTGAGGACGTTACAGTAGCACAGGAGGGATGTGGTTGCTTCACCTTTGAACATCGCTGTACTACAGTTTCTAACCAGCCTGATTTTTTTCTGTCTTTCTTTTTTTAAAAGGGTAATTTGATCATCCTGGTGGTAACCAAAGTCTTTATCTTTCAAATACGGGTCATGTTACTAGAAGAGGTTGGTGTGGGTTGGTCTGTGCTCTTAGCAGTTTGTTCGTATTGATAGGTGGCTTCAGGGTGTCAGACATCAAGTACTGGGGACATGATAATTATCAAAATGGGCAAATATCTCTGTCCTGATTTGCTACGGTTCAGATCTAGAATGTTGTCCAAAGGATCATGCTTAATAAAGGCTTAGTCCTCGGCTTATGCTACTGGGAAGTGGTCAAAGTGTGAGAGGGAAGGTGTGAAGTCATTGGCAGTGTGCCTTCGAGGGAGAGATAGTGAGACTCGTCCTATTCCTTTCCCTGTCTTTGCTTCCTGGTGGCCGTGAGGTGAGTAGCTTGTGACACCAGGCACTCCGCACCGTGCTGTGATGCCTAACCACAGCCCTAAGGGCAACAGGACCAGCTGACCATGGACTGAAATCTCTGAAGCCACAAGCCAAAATAAACCTTCCATCCTTCTAAGCTGATTATCTCAGGCATTTTGTCATAGTGACAGGAAACTGGCTCTTCCTTCCTCATGGAACATATATTCTGGTGATGAACTAAAGGTAAAAATAACTATGTCCTCTCAGAACATAATGTGTCCTGTCAATCTATAAAATCAAATTGGCGTAGGAAAATCTTTCTTTTTCTTTCTTTTTTACGTTGAACTTGACTATTTTGTGCATATATATATTATGTCAAAATTGCAAACCCTTCCCCTCTCTGCTTTAGGAAAATTTTAATATATATATCTGAGTGCCGATCATATTACATATTAGAGTTCCTTTGTCTTTGTTCCAAGTCTATTATTTCTTCTCTCATCTTTTAAAATTCACGTTTCCCTCCATGTTTCTAAGCTCCTTTCATAGCCTTCCCCGGTCCTCACCCAATTTATGTCAGTGTCTCCCGTATTTGGTCCTTTTGGTCCTTTACTTCTGTGATGGTTTTATTTTTTCTCTTTTTTCCTGAGCCCTGGTGGCTTATGTTTCTCTGCTTTCCCTCTTGTAATTTTTGATTGTGCATTTGTAATTTCCATTTGAATTATTATTTATAGGCATTTTTATTTTTTTATTAAATTCAAATCATTGGCTATAACTTTTATCCATTCAAGACAAAGTCCTTCTCAAATGTCACCTCTCTCTGATTCCTGGGAAAGCTCTGAATAGTTGCCAGGTAGAAGTGTGTGTGTGCATGTGTGTGTGTGTGTCCGCGCACGTGTGTGTGTCTTGGTTGACAGGTGGCAATTTGCCATTTTCCTATGCCAGACACCAGTCGCTAACCTCTTCCGGATTTTCCTTTACTCAGTGTCTTGATCCTCTGTGTGCGTATCTTGCTGCTGTTTGTTTGCATGGTGCTTGATGCCACAGCCTTTGTCCTGAACTATCCACCCAGCCCTTTTTGTACTTGTTATTGTGAGACAGGGTCTTTCTAAGTCACTAAATTGGCGAGGCTGTTCTGTTTCTTTCGTTTATTAGATGTATGTTGAGTGCTTGCAGGGCAGCAGGATGAGAAAGAGAGGAAGGGGCAAATAGGCTGCCATCGTGGCCCTTGGGTGGGTGGTTGACCTGAGGCGAGCTCACTGTGGACACACTTGGACATAGTGCTGGTAGGGAACTAAGGAATTGAAGGGGGAGAGAGGACGAGCTGGCGGGGAGGGCTCTCCAGGGGAGGTGGCACTTGAGCCAAGATTTGGAGGAAGAGAAGCCACAAAGAAGCTTCAGAATATGGGAAAGACCTTGGAAACATTTCCACTGGAATTAGGAACTCAGGGGATGCCGTGTTGGATGGAGTTTGTACATCGAGTGTGTGTCCACTAACCATGTCCTATTGCTTGCTTGAACGGATTAAGAAACACCAGCTAGCTGATCCTTATGTAAGGCAGTGTTTGTGGTGTGGGTCACTGACACGTTGACCAGCAGACTGAGGGAGGAAGACCAACCCCAGGTATGGGAGCACCAACCAATAGGCTTGAGTCTGAATCAAAGAGAAAGGGATAGAAGCAGCGAGTGCCCATGTGGGGAAGAGCTGCCATCTTCACCTCTGGGTATCTGTGTCTGGTGCAGACTGGCACTACCTGTTCAGCACCAAGCTTGCAGAACTTTGAACCTAGACTGGCGAGCTCAGCTCTTTGTTCCACAGCCTCCATCTTGGACTAGTGTTACACCCCTGATCCCCTTGTTCTGGCTTCCATAGCTCATCTGAGCAGCCACTGGCTCCTCTGTCCCTCCCACGTGCACATGGCCAATGTGGGCTCTCCTTTCTCTGATCTCACAGGTGGCCATTTGACGTCTTCCACCTGATTTCGTAAGCCTCCCTTACAAGTTCACTCAGATGATTATACATACCTAGTTTTTCCTGCTGTTTGTCTTGAGAGCCCTAGCTAATGCAGGTCATGCTTAAATTGAGGCTGAAGGGTGGGGCCACTAGTGGAGTTTACATCACTGGGTAATGTCTTCCCAAACCTTCCTGGGCACTGACAGGGGAGCAACAATTCAGCAGAAGGGAGATAAGGACATCGCAGGAGAGGAAAGCACCTGGGCAAGTACAAGGAGTATGCCAAAGCCTGCTGAAGGGGAGTCGCCGTCAAAGATGCTTCAAGGATACTCAGGGGTCAGGGGCACAAGATTGGCCACAGAGCTGTGTGTAGGGGTTGACAGATGACCATAGGTGCTTCAGAGACTCCAAGCGTTTCTCCTTGCCTATTCTTCAGCCTGTGAGAGATCTGACATCCCAAATTCCCTGCTGGCCACCACTGATGGTACCCAAGACCTAGTGAGTTGACAGTGGGTGACTGATCATTAAATATATGTAAATGTCGGGGTCAAGGCTACCATCCAATAAGTTAAAGCCAACAAAAGAGAAGGTAATATAAGAAGCAGGAAGGGAGCAGGAGAGGGAGAGGGAAAGTGAGATAAGTCTCTCTAGGTCATCTTGGCTCATCTTGGGCTTGGCCTACTTCCCACAACTTCTACAGGAGACCCTGACTTCTTTAATTATCATCATTATCATCATCTTCTTTTCTTCTTCCTTAAAAAAAAATTTAGACGGTGTCAGATGGCTGGCTTCTTCCTGTTTGGTTTTTGTTTTAGTACTGGGAATTAAGCCCAAAGCCTTTGCACTAAGCTGTATCTCCAGTCCGTTTTTTTTGGTTTTGATTTTAAGACAGAGTCTTACCAAGTTGCTAAATTGCCTGTGTGGGACTTGAAATTGAGATCCTCCTGCATCAGCCTTCCAAATGCTGGGATTACAAGCCTGTGCTTCTGGGTGTGGCTGTTTCTTGCGATCAAGTGACATGGTGACTTGATTGTCTAAGTCTCAATTTCTGACCAATCCCCTGCCACGTATTACTCCACAAGGTACTGCCTATAATACGTCTTTTGGCCTCATAATTCTTGTTTTTCTTCCCTTCCACCATGCCTAGTATGGCACCTTGCATACCACCAAATGCCTTAAAAATACTGATATAATTTAGAGTAAATATTCAATTTGCATCATGATAATAAGTTTGAACCCACCTGAGGCAGGAGAATTGCTGTGAGTCCAAGAGTTTGAGACCAGCCTCCGCTACATGAGCTCAGGACTAGTGTGGACTAAAGAGCTAGACTCTATCTCAAAAGACAAAAACAAGTGCAAAAATCCCACATTTGAGCCTGGCCTGGGCAACTTAGCAAATTAGTGAGACCTCATCTCAGAATCAAAAATCAAAAATAAGGTGAGGATGTGTTTCAGTTTGAAGGTCTGTGCTTGATCTGTAGTAACATATGAAGAAAAGAAAAAAAAGAAAAAAAAGGACGGAGGAAACGAAGGAGTAGCTTTGGTGGAATGGAACTATGGGATTAATGAGACTTGAATGGATTCCTGGGAAAATTCTATGAATTATTCCATCTAATTTGAACCAGTTCAGTTACCAAGCTGTTTATAAGCGCTTTGTTTAGCCTCAAGACTTATGACCAAATATCTTTTGTAAAAAACGCATTCAGTGGGGTTGAGTAAGGCTAGGCCAAGTACTGGGTCCTTACCTTTTACTTCTAACCAGCTCCTGTTCGTGTTGAAACTGGAGGAAGGGAGTTGAGTGAGATATAGTTTCCTGTATGGGGTCTGACTGGAGCTATAATCCACCCTCCCAGCTCCACAGCGCATCCAGATACTGTCCCATATAAATATTTTAGGCACTATGGGAGTTTCTTAGAGGTGGATAAAGTAGACTCTTTTAATTAAGATAGTCCTTCCCCAGGAAAGATAAACTTGCAGAGTTCAGTGACAAAATCTTCATGACTCAGATTTCCCTAGGTGTCTCCAGCTTGTGAGGACAAACGGGATCACATTAACAGCCACAAATCTAAAATTTCAACAACCCATTCAGACTTGAGCTATTCGAAAATACCGCTGTGCTGCTTTGGTGGAGCTGAACGGACAAAAGGCAGGAGAAAGGGAATGTCCCCTATGGTACCTCACACAAGCTCAAAAACAAATCTGTCATGTCAACCACGACCACAGTGCCCTGTTAAGTTCTTTCACAGTTAGCTGTTATTATATTTTTAAAAAACCCACCAAATCCTTAGAGAGGCTTAAAATGATAACCATCTATTTAGTAACTCTGGGATTAAGGAGACTTGAATGGATTCCTGGGAAAATTCTATGAAGTATTCCATCTAATCTGAACCAGTTCAGTTACCAAACTGTGTACCAAAGATTATGTTTGCCTCATAATCTTGGAGGCTAGGGGGTCCAAGATTGGGCAATGATGTCACACAAAGATTGGGCCACGGGACATAATGGTGTTCCCTTTGGCAATCAGTCTATGTCTTCCTGGGTAATGCTGTCAACATCAACTCGGAAGCTGAGGGTGCATGTTGGTGCCTTATTGTCACACAGCAGTAGGGTCCCCAAAGCATGGCTGCTTGGGGCGCAGAGGTGCCCTGAGAAGTATGAAAGACCCCTCTGGGTTGTCACTTAGAAAGCCACTTTGGTCTTCCCATGGTCCTGGGGACCAGACTGAGGACAGAGTTGAGTGAAAAGTCTCAGCTTTCTTTTTGTCAGCTGAAGCTGTGTTTCTGGGCCAAATTTGTTTTCTTCTTCCCTTAGGGTAAAAATGATCTCCTTGAGAGGGACTCTTTCCCTTCCCAAGCAAAGATATGTCCAGCTGCTTCCCACTGCCCATCTGCTAGTGCACCAGCATATCTAAGTGTGGTTGGGTCCCAGGTATAGAACTTTCCCAGAGTTCTGTGCTCCCTATAACTCATCTGGTCTTCCTTTCTAGATCTCTACCTTCTGGGTAGCAGAGGGAGTAAACACTGCATAGCATTGCAAAGGGCCTGCGTGCTGGGAGGGGCATCATCCCGTAAATGCAGTCTGATGCAAGAAGTTAAAAGGTCCCTCAGGTCTCCTTAGGTAACAACTCTCTGGAGTTCTTCCTTCCTTCCCAGCTCTCTCCAAGATGGCGCCTTGGGAAAGGTTGTGTCTTACTTCCTCCTATGGTGATGTCTGAGAGAACTGCTCAGATTCATAAGGAGGCCTTTGGGTTTTAGTGACTTTTTCATTGCTGGAACAGAATAAGTGGCACCCACAAATTAAGGGAGGAAAGGTTTATTGTAGATCACAGTTTCAGTCTACTCCCAAGTGGCTGGCAGTGGTGGCAGCACACGTTAGAGCCCTAGCCTGAGGAAAAGCTGTTCATGGTATCACAACAGAAATCAGGGTGGGTGAGGAAGGGCAGAGCTAGCATATACCCTTCCAGGTCAAGCCTCCGTGATCAGCCTGGTCCCTCCACATAGCAGCACATGGAATCCACAGATATTCCCCAACATCCAAATACATGAAGCCTTTGAGGGAACATTCCAGATCCATGCCATAACACTGTGGATCCTCCAGGTCTCCTGCAGGGGCCCTGCTCTGATGATCTCTTGAAAGCATCATAGGGAAGGGTGGTGGCCCTGTCCCTGAGCATTTGGCAGGCGGCTACGGCTGCTGCCCACAGCCTGGGTATTCATGGTGTGGGGTCTCTGTGCTCCTTTCACAGCTCTGCACACATGACCCTCACCTGTCCGTCTCTGAGCCTCCTCCCTTCCATCATGTCCTCCTGCCAGCCCATGACCTGGCCTCCTGGGTTACCTGCCCCCTTTCCTTCCAGGTCTTAGAGCAGATGTGTGCGTGCTGAGTCTCATCCCCTAAGCCCATTTTCATTCCAGGTGGCTTCAGGGGAGGGAAGGACAGTTCCACAAACAATAGCTTGTCTTACCTCAAGGACAAGGGCAGCAGCTTTTGCTTTTCTGCTCAGATGTTTCCTTGAAATCAAAGTATTTCTTACACAAACCAGGAAGTAAGAGGTCAGCTGGCCCAGGAGTAAGCCTTACATGGTTGGGGACAAGAGTCAGCTGCTAAATGCCCCAGCCCCTGATCTTTGGAGAAGACAGTTCTGTGGCATATTTTACACAGTTCCTTAGAAGGCTCCCCAAGGAGTTGGACCCCAGGTGACCACAGCAGTAACCTGCCCATTAATGTGATACCTCCTTTCCAGGTTCTCTTTCTTTCCTGTTCCCCAATTTCTCCCCCAAGTCCTTCTCCTGAGGGAGCTCTGACTAATTCGGGCCAGTGAAGGATCTGTGGCTCACAGTTTCAAAGTTCCTGGTCCTTGGCAGCAGGTGGCAACTTCTGTATCATGTCTCTGCTGTGCAGATTGTGAGTGACCGCAGCAAACTAAACCCAGGTCCTCTCTCTACATCATCTCCACTTAACCCATCTACAGACCTCATTTATAGGGTCGAAGGTCACAGTGAGGAAGAAGCGGTATCCTGACTTCCTGTCCCACTTACCGCTTCCTCCGTGGCCCAGAATCCACTGGGACCTGACAGAAGAGCGGCTTTGGGGCTCAGAGGGCTCTTCCCTGTGCTTCTTTGCCCAGCGGGCACACAGCACATCTCTCATGCAAAGGAAAGCCTGCTGCTCCAGATGTTGAGCTGGCTAAAGAGTTTGGAAATAGTTTTCTCTCTGGCCACGGTCCACATTCAGGCCACTGTTTTGCCAGAGAAAAGAAGTAACACTGTTAAGTCCAGAGCTTATCGGCGGCTTCTTGCTCTTGGGGCCTATGTTGTTCCACTATGGGAGCCATTAGTTTACATGTGGCTTACGTGCCCCTAAATATTTACATATTTGCTTACTTATAAATAAACTGAAATTTTGCACCCATATTGTGGTTTGGATCTGGAAGGTCCCCCAAAGGCTCATGTATTTGGTTGTTATGGGTTATCTATGGAATCATGCACTGTTGGGAGATGGGGTTCTGGTCTGAAGGGGTGGATTGCAGGCATGTAGATTGGATTACAGGCACGTGATAGGGGCTAAGCACACCTGGAAGCAGGGGAACACTGAGGCTGGACGGGGCAGATCACTGGGACAGGCCTGGAAGGATGTGTAAGCTCCTTCCTGCCTTCCTTCCATGACTAGACCGCACTCGCCTTGACTCGGCTTCCTGTGTGTGATGTTGTGAGGAGCTGCCTCCACCTCTGCCTCTGCCATGTACTTCCAGTGTTGCTCGCCATCCCGAGTGGACTGTGGCTCTCTAAAGCTGTGAGCTAAAATAAACTTTTCCACCCCTAATTTGTAATAATGTTGGCTCTTCAGTCATAGCAATGAAAAAGTAACAAAGATATCCTGATACTTCATTCGGTTAATGAGAAAATTTTAAGTATGCTTGAAACAACTTGCAGGAATGAATCTACATTTTCAACTAGAAGTTTTACAAAATCTAACTGCAGATTGAACATTTTTGATGAAAATTTAATGTCTGAACTGAATTATGCAGAAGCATAAATTATACAGTACATTTCAACCTTGGTATGAAAATGGAATATAAAATATCATGTTAATAATTTTTTACATTGATTACATGTTAAGCAATTGCTCTAACCTCTGTGTGCCATGCCTCCAGCACCGATTACATGTTAAAATGACAGTATTTTGGACATATTAGTTAAAGTATCTTAAAAATCTCATTTATTTTTTTACTATTTTTAATGTGGCTACTGGAAAGTTTAAAATTGGACCTGTGCCTCTCCTGTGTGGTTTTGTTTTATTTTTTGCAATGAGGGCTTTATGGATGCCAGGCAAGAGCTGTACTACTAAGCTGCACCTCTAGTCCTTGTCTTTATTTTTATATTCTTATTTTTTGAGCCAGGGTCTTACTCTATTGCTCAGGCTAGTCGTAAGCCCCTGGCTTACATCATCACTCTGCCTCAGTCTCCAGAAAGCTGGAACCACAGTGCACAATATTGGGCCTGTCTTTTTTTGCTTTTATTAGAGAATGTCTGGACAATGCTCACCTGCTTCCTCTCTGGGCTGTGAGCGTTCCTGGCCTGACTCTGAGGGTGCGCTACAAGAAAACACGGTTTAGATGGACACAGTGAGGCACACCTATAATCCCAGCACTAGGAAAGCTGAATCAGGAAGATTGAAGATTTGAGCCCAAGGTGAGCATCGGCTGTGGTAGGAGTCATGCCTGCCTCCCCTTCTCCATGCGTCTGGGGTACGGGGAAGGCCAGTGTTGAAGAGATGGAAGAGCCTTTCAGAGAAGGTTTCCGGGGTTTCTGAAGCCCTGCAGGCTCCGAATTTGCCTCTTTCTGAGCTCTAGCTACAGTTCCACCCTGAGCACACAGTCACCTGAGGATCTTTCTAAGCCCTTTGCCAGAGAAGAAACTTAACGCACGCGGAACAGTGGCTCCAGAGGCGCACAATCAATGGAAGAGCTCTGTGTTTATAACAGAAGAGGAGAGAACTAGGCTTATTTATTTATTTCCAGTAGCCAAAGCTGATCACTGGCCTCCTTGTTCCGGGTAGCTGACAGTTCTCAGCGGGTCTTACAGCTGCATTTTGGGCTCAACGGACTTTTGTGGCTAGCCAGGGCGGCACATCCCCCTTTGTAACGCTGTTTCTAAGGGAGACACATTCCACGATCCAAACAATGGATTTAGGAAAGAATGCTTGGCTTGCATAGGGATGCGCTGGCCGGGCTGGACCTCGGGGGTGGCGTTTTCCCTCGTGGGGACCGACTCCGCGGAGTGTGGGGGGAGATCGCTGACGAGAAGACACGAAGCCGGCAGCCACGGTGTTCGCGGGCCCCCGAGGTCCAGCCCTGGCGACGCGGGGCGGTGAGGAGGGACAAAGGGACTCGGCCTCCTTCACATTGCTGTCACGTCTGGAGGCCTGTGAAGGCGAAGGGGCCTCCCCAGCCCCTGCCCAGCTCAGATCCTTTGGGGGGAACGAGCCGGGGTGTTAGGAACAAACAAACAGCTGCACGGCCTTCGGCTGGAGAGGAGGGTGCCCGGCGGAGCAGCGCGACCGCTCCCGGGAGCGGCTGTCACCGCGCCAGGCTGGGCTAGCCGGAGCCAAGACTCCGTGTCGCCCGGAGATGGAGCGACAGCAGACGGGTCACCACCCCTCAGCCCACCCCAGGCTCCTTCCACTCCGCCCGCGCCTCCCCGGGCCCCGGAAGCAGCGCAGCGGGACCCGCAGGCCGGGAGGGCACGCGCGGCCCCAGCATTGTCTGGGAGGGAGGAGGGAGGCTCCGCCCCCGAGGCTCCGCCCCCAGGGGGAGGGGCCAAGGGCGAGGCGGCCGGAAGAAAGGCGAGCGAAGCGGGGTGGGGAGATGGAGCGCGAGAGAAAGAGGAGGAGAGAGGAGCGCCGGAGCCGGTAGGGCGGGTGTGGGCCAGGGGGCGGGAAGGAGCGCGAGGAGGGCGGGGCGCCCCGCCTCGGCGCCCCTATTTCCCAGCGCCCGGTCCCCGCGGCGCGCGGTGCGGCGGGCCCGGGACGCGGGGCGCCGGGTGCGGGGCGCCGGGCTGTCCTGCTGCTCGCGCCCCTTCACCTCGCCCCAAGTTTTCCCGCGTCTCCCGCCCGGCCCGCCTCGCTGCTCCCGGGCGCGCGCGCCCCTGTGGGGACCGCGTGGCGCTCAGCCCCGGCCCGCCGCCTTCCGGCCGGAGAAAGTTGCGCCTCGGAGCTCATCCTCCCCGCGAGCCTGGGGTCCTTCCTTTTCTCCCGCCAGACGAGCGGCGGGTAGGTGTCCCCGCCCCAGACCCGGGCTCCCGCGGCTCCCGGGGGCGGGGGGCGGAGCAGCAGGTGCAGGGCGGGTCCCGACGGCCGGGGAGGGTCCCGCCCCGGTCCGCGTGCTCCCTTTCCAGGCAGTGGACAGCTCCCCCGAGGCGGGCCGTCCCCTGTGCCTCCTGGACCCCGCGAGGTGCGCGGGGGGCCTCCGCTGCTGCGGGCGCTTCCCTTTGCGGGCACAGCGCCCTCCTCTGTGGCTTGAGGTCTTGGGGACCAAGCTTTGAGCCCGGTCCGGGTGAGGCAGGTGCCTGGGGCGCCTGGCCGCTTCTGCATTTCGAGTTCCTGCTCGGCACTCAGCTCTAAGCCGCGAGAGCTCTGCGGCCTGGCGGTGGCCCGACAGGGGGACCGAGGGCCTGGTGTGCGGCCGGGTGCTGGGTGCGTCCTGGGCCGCCCACGGCGACAGAAGCGGAGCGCGGGCTCCTCATCGCGCAGTGTGCACGTCGCCCCCAGGTGTCTGGAAGCCAGGACCCCAGGTGCGGTCAGCGGGATCTCGGAGGTCGCGTCCACGCGGGCCGGGGGTGTGTATAGTAAGTACCGTGGATGTGACGATTGGCCGTATGTAGGGATGCGCAGACACCGACTTGTCACGGGGCGGACTCTTGACACAGTTGGCCCTGGGACAATGGCAGGAAAGAATTAAAAACCGGGATTCTTTGAAACCGCCGGGAGGCTGGCCAGGGGCCTTCCTTCCGAAGCCTGCAGGACTGAGGTGGCTTGGCCCATCTCGCTTTGCCGTCTCATTTACATACTGGGAACTTTTCCTGCAGGTGACCCGAGGGCTACAGAAACCTCTGGTGGCTAAGATAGTGGGATTGGAAAGTGGCTTTGTTTTTTTTCTTCGTCTTTTAAACTTGTGTCCCAGGGACTAAGTGTGGTGTCCTCTTGGTTGGTGCCCATTTGGGCTCGGACGCTGGGGTAGGTCAGGAGCGGTGGGCTGTTTTCCCTTCCGGCCAGGGCAGCCTGATAACCTGGGGCCTGAGGCAGGGAGAGGACGGAGGCCCAATGTGGGGCCTGCCTGAGCACCTGGGATTGTGGGCTGGTGACGTTTCTGGCTCGCTGTGCCGGGTGTCTTGAAGACAAGGCCTGCTCCTCGTTTCGCAAATGGGAGAACTGAGGTGGATGACTGGGCAGACACGAGATGAGTGCCACAGCCTAGGCATACCCCGTGGACCCCGTCTTCATCTCTTTTTTTCTTTTTCTTTTTGAGACACAGTCTCACTCTATTCCAGGCTGGTTCTGAGCTTGCTGTGTAACCCAGACTGGCCTCGACCTCACAGTAGTCCTCCTGCCTCAGCCTCCTGAGTGCTAGCTAGGATTACAGGTGTGTGCCACCATGCCCAGATTTCTCCCTTATATCGTTGAAATCCCATTAGGATGACGAGGGGTGATTCCGAGGAGCCAGCTGTGTCTCCAGGGAGCACCATCCCCATCCTCCTGAGGCAGGTCTCCCTCTGCTCTTGGGGTGCCACATCATTCTACCTGTCTGAAGCTCTGTGTGGCTTCTGTTTGGGGGTGCAGGCCTTCTCCCCTGCCTGGAGCCAGGGATGGGGTGGGTGGCCCCGTGCCTCCTTTGCGGCCTCAGTGGTCTTGGCTCTTCGTCGCTGGGGCCCACCTGGGGCATCTCAACGACCCACTGGCTTTTCTTTTATTTCTTGGTCTATGTCCCAGGACCCACAAGCCTGGCTTCTTGTGGGTACTGTGTGTGTGAGCTGCTTAGGAAAGGCAGGGGACATTGGTTGGAGGGGTACCCAGGGCACACCTCTTGGCCCCTCTGCCGGGCTGTGGGGCTTGCCAGAAGGAGGGCCTGTCATCAAAGCACTTGAGAACCTGGGCCTGGTTGCTTTCGGCCAGCCTTCTTTGGGATACTTTGGCCCGAAGTGTCCTTGCTGCCTGGGAAGTGGGAGAGGAAAGGCAAGGCCAGGTTTCCAGAGAGCCCAAGAAGAGCCTGGGAGGTGCTTCAGGGACCCCATGAACAGTCCCAGGACTTGCCAAGACTGTTTTTCCTCTCTGATGAAGAACTGGGCGGGTGTGAGTTGTGTGCTTAGAACGGAACGTGGAATGTTCTGTCCGAGCTGCCCCAGCTGGGTTTATGTAGCTAGGGTAGCAGTCCCATCTGCCACCTCCTGCCCATCCTGCCCTTCTTCTCAAGATGGCCCAGTTAGTATCCCAATGACATGCTGTCCTATTTAAATATCTCTTTGCCTCCCAGAAGAAGTTTTAAAAGTCCTTGAAGTGGGGTAAGCTCCCACAGGCCTGTGATTAATGGTTTCATTTATTTGGCTGCTTGTCGGTTCCCATGGAGGATGCGGCCTTGGGAGGGTGTGTTTTAGTGGATGGGCCAGGAGGCACAGTAAACAGGGACAGCCTTAGACTCAGCTGGCTGAGCCATCAATTTTTTTTGTTTGTTTGTTTGTTGTTGATCATCCCTAGAATGGCAGACTCCAGAGCCTGTAATCCCAGGCTAATGCAGCCAAGGCAGTTGTGGCTGAACCAGAGAGGGAAACCTCTCACAGAAGAAGGGGACTGGGCAGGACACAGGGCTAATGCCACTGGGACAGGCAAAGTGACTTAGAAAGGATTTTCCCCTCTGTTGATAAAAATCAGCAAAAGCTACCTGTGCCTTCTTTGGACAGGTCCATCCAAAGTGACCTGGCCCAGTGGGCTCCTGTCATCAGCATGGCCTTTTACCCATAGTTGACACCCAGTTAGCTGTGTATTTGGTTAACTCACATTTCTGTAAAAATTGTGGATTTTTACACAAAAAAATCACATGATAAAGAGTATGGGATTTGGAGTTGGGCTTGCATTCTAGCATTTTATACTTGTAGAATATGGGGTCATATAATAAATACTGTCAGTGTCCTGTTTACGTTCCTTTGACTTTGTCCAGGGAGCAAAGGGAGAAGGAGGTGTACAGGTGCCCTAGCTCCCTTTTCTCTGCTGGGTTACTTGGGACGCACTTAAGCTGTCTCAAAAGTTTCTTAGCAGGCCTGAGCCCCGATTGCTCATGATAGCAGCTTACTCCCTTCGTTCACTCTCTTCCGCTTTCTGTTACTTCCCCATTCTTCTTGCACTTGAACTTGAATACTTGTCTCAGAATCTACTTCCTGGGGAAAACAACTCAAGACAGGCATTATTCTGTAGTTAAACCTTCCGTAAAGGCTCTGTTTCCTCAACAGGACCTTGTGTTCTCCTTCTGTCCACTGAAGAACGAAATCTTTGCAATGTTTTAAAACACATTTCCTGGGCCCACACACTGGTGTCTACCTTTGGGCACCCAGCATTAGGCTGTCCCACCTTCTGTACTGCTGGACCAGGGGATTCAGAAGACATTGACCCAGTATGATTCTGCCTTCCTTGTGTACCAGTTTCAGTTCCTGACACAGGCAAGCTTTGTTTCTAGACTCCTGGGAGAGAGGTTAGGAAGGGTTTTCTTATGGAAGGGGCTTTTTGAATCACTATGCAATTATTTTTTTGAGATGAGGTCTTGCTGTTTAGCCCAGACTGATCCTGAACTCACTCTGTAGCCTGGGCTGGCCTTAACCTTATTACAATCCTCCTGCCTCAGCCTCCTGAGTGCTGAGAGTACATGTGTGCACCACCATGCCCAGTTTATATAGTACTGGGGAATTGAACCCAGGGCCTTGCGCTTACTAGGCAAGCATTTTAACTGCTGAACTACACCCCCAGCCCTTCACTATGCCAAAAACCCAAGTGGTATCCATACAAAGTACTTATAAAAACTCAAGTGGTATCCATACCAAGTACTTATAAAAACTCAAGTGATATCCATACAAAATGCTTGCACAGAGAGAATAAAAACCCAAGTGGTATCCATACAAAGTACTTGCACAGAGAGAATTTTAAGACAGACATCGACATCCCTTGTGTAGTTCTACTTGTAATGCTGTTGACAACCTCCCCGAGGGAGACCCTGGCTCAGCAATTCCACCCACAGGAATTCTTGTCCTCAGGATTTAATTGGACAGGTGTATGGGGATGTTCCCTTGCAGCATTATTTGCAGTAATGATAATAACTACAAGTAGACACAAACTGCCTTATAATCACAAGGTAGTTGATCACAGTGTATCTATATATTGAAATGGCAGTGGCTCTAGAAATAAAGGAAATAGCCATGTGTCTGTGAACATGGAAAAATATGATATTTTTATGAAGCAGGTTACCAAAAGATGTGTTAGAGTTGTAAAATATATCGTCTATTTCTGTTTGCGTCTGGAAGGATGTTAATGGTGGTTGTCTCTGCATGGTAGAATTTCAGGAAATTTTGTTTTTCATTTGTAATCATTTTTGTTTTATAGCAGATATCTATCTATCTATCTGTAAAATTTACCTTTTTCACCATTTTTAAGAGTGCAATAAGTTCATTAATTCACAGTCTTATATAACCATCACCACTACCCATTTCTAGAACTGTCCCGTCATCCTGAACAGAGATTCTGGGACCACTAAGGAATAACCTCCCCCCTTTTCTCTCCTCTCCCCAAACTTTGGGGAGCTGTATTCTACTTAGAGTCTTATGCATTCTAGGTACCCCTACTTATACCACATTTGTCCTTTTGTAGATATTAATCTTTTTGCTTGCCTGTATTTTTTAGCTGACACAAATATAAATATTTCTTTTATTTGTGCACTAGAAAGGAAAAAAAGCTATGGGACTGACTTGTGGTTTTTGGCCTCTTGTGGTTCCATTTCAGGTAGGCAGGGCATAGGGCCCTGGCCATGCTTCCTGCCCTGGGGCAGGTGTCAGGGTTCCACCTCCATCCCAGCCCAGCGGGACAAAAGGCACGTAGCCTGGGCTGAGGAGCAGGACACTGCTGGCCTGGGAGCTGACCACGGTTGTGTCTGGCTGATTCCTTGGAGCTGGGCCTTAAGTGTCAGGTCCCTGCTGGTGAACAGGGCCTTGGCAGGGCAGGCTTGTGGTTTCTCCTTCCTGACCCACAGCTGTCTTGATGCCAGTGAGTGACATCTAACCAAAAAGAAACTGTTGAGACTAGCTTCTTTGAGGAGTGGAAAAAGTCCCAAGTTTCCTATTGCAAGCATCCTTGTGTGTTCCCAACCTGTGGCTGAACTAGACCTAAGTGCCCATCACGGTGGCATCATGGCAGCACATGGCCTGCTGAATGCCTCGTTCACAGTGTAGCCGGGTGCAGAGAAGACTTAGTGGTGGCAGCAGGTGCTGTGATGGTGGTGGTGGGACCGTGGAGGGGGTGAGCAGTGGCCCGAGAACATCACGCTGCCTTCCCAAAGCTCCGCTCCGTGTAGGAACTTCGTGTTGGCTGTGTGGACATTTGGGGCGAGGGCTGCTCTGCTGGCTGTATACGGGGTGCATATGCCGTGATACAGTACGGACAGGGTGTCGGGGACACTTTAAGCACCTCCACGGAGGTGAAAGGAGGCAGGAAGCTGTGGGACCAGGACTGAGGAACAAGTCTCATAGCTGTATTCTGGGGTCACGGGGCGGGTCAAGCCGCTTTTCTGCAGGTTGCCTTGTGCTGTGCGCAGGCTTTAGGTTCCTTGGTACTGAGCATCCGTTGTGCCTGCTGGCCTCCAGCATGCTCGGGAGGAGGGGGAGAAGGGCTGGGCAGAAACCACTGCCTGTTCTGCTTTTCCCTCTGCCCAGTGGGTAGCTGCCCTTTTAGTCCCAGGCAGTCAGGGAAGTGTAAAGAAGACTATAAAAACAGCCTTTGAAGGACTGATAGGAGAAGTTCTGTTTTTTTTTTTTTTTTTTTTTTTTTTTTTTTTTTTTTTTTTTTTTTTTTTTTTTTTTTTTTTTTTTTTTTTTTTTTTTTTGTAGTGCTGATTTTCCTGTAGAGTTAGTCAGCTGCTTGTGGAGCAGGCAGAGGAGGGTGTGAATATGATATTATGAAAGACTTCCCCTCAGCCTCCTGGAAATGTTCTGGAAACCCCCGGACATGCTCTCTGTCTGGCCCTAGGGAAGATGGGAGATACGCTGTGTGAGGGTAGCTTTCCTCACACACGCTGTTGGCTGTGTGAACAAGGTTAAACGAAGATGGGTCAGATGCCCCCTTGGATGGATCTCGACACGGTGCGTGCTGAGACTTTCCCTCTCTCCCCTCCCTCCTTACTGTTTTTCAAGTCCAGGGAATCCTGTCATCTCGGGAGGAGGTCAGCCATCTTGGCTTTTGGTTTCCTATGCTGACTGAGCCCATGTAGCAAGCAGAGAAAAACCCCAAGATCTCCACACACAAAGTGCAGTCTCAGCCTATACCACCAAAAAAGGAAGAAGTACTGGGGTTCCCTTCAGGAAGGGGATGTGAGGTCAGAGGTGAGTCTCAGAGTGGCCTGTGACTTGGAAACCATTCAGTAAACAGGACGCGTAGCCATCACAGAGCCTGTGCTTAGAGGAAATGAGGGAACCGAGCCAGACAACTGTTCACCTGCCCAGTCAGTCAGCTTGTCTGCAGAGCAGGGAGGCCAGCCCACGGCTGGGACAGCTGGGAAGGTGAGAGCTTCAGGGACCAGGGCCAGAGGCCGGAGGCCTTAGTCCCTGCCTCCAGGACAGCCTCCCAGGGAGACCAGCACTTTCCTTACACTCTTAATTACCAGGCTGGAAGGAAGCTTGATTGGCCCTTCCCCAGGCCAGGCATTAAAACAGTTGTATAAAATAATGCTTGGTATTTGCAAATGCAGGTCAGGGAGTGTTCCTTGTATCTGCAGCACTGGGCCCCGTGTTGTCTCCACCAATGGCCAGCTCTCCTGGGACAAACCCAGTCACATGGAATTTCTGCCGTGACTGGATTTTAGTCCATGAAGGGCTGAAACGTGTATTTTGGCGAGGTCTCTCTGGTGGCTGATAGTAGAAGGGCTGTTTCAAGGAGTTGGACACAACCAGGCCCTTCCCTAGGGGTCTTTAGATCACAGGGTTGGGGTTAGCGGTCTGTGTTCTCCAAGCCAGATTCTGAGTTCTCTGACCTTCGTTGTCCTCTTGCATATGAAACCTTCCTTATGCCAAAGAAGGTCCTGCCCCATATCCAGAGGGTGGGTGCCGCACGCAGAGAGGCCAGGAGAAATGCAAACCCTGTTGGGCATCCCGCTGGGCACCTAGCAGTTGAGCACACCTTTTCCAGCAATTGCTTTACAGCACAGTTGCCCGAGCTTCAATCAGGCCTGTGCAAAATCCCACAAATCCCCAAAAGCAGAGTTCGGGGAGATCGTGATGGTTCCTGGAGGGCGGTTCTCAGAGAAGGTGCGGGAACTCGCACCTTCTCTCCCAGATTTTGCCCGTGCATCTCTTCACGCGTGTCCTTTATAATCTCCAGGTGAGTGTGTCTCCCTGCATTGTGTAAGCTGCATAAGCCAGGTAATCCCACTAAGAAGGCAGGGTCAGAATCGCAGGTTACAGCCGGGGGCTTGTGACTGGCGTGTGAAGTGTGAGGGGGCATCTTGAGGCTGAACACTCACCTTGCGGGATCCAGGGTTACTTCTGGGTAGACAGGACCAGATCTGAATTCTCTTATGAGGATGGACACCTGCTGTGTCCTCTGTGGACCTGATGGGGAATTTGCAGTGGGAGAAATCTCCAGGCAGCTGGTATCAGAATTTCATCGTTGATTCGTGTGCGACAGCCAGGGGAAAACACTGTTTTCCTGACAACTTCCTGCACTTCCCCCCACATCACACACATACCCATATACCTGCACAGGTGTAGCACTCTCATACCCGTAAACATGAACACTCACCCTGCATTCACACGCGCCACATCACACACACACGGACACAGGGCATATCTTCCCCCATATCCATATACCTCTACACACACGCCAACACCACGAACATACACACCCCTGTGCCACACTCCCATGCCATGTATTCGCACCCTCTCTGACACACCACACCTGGTCACTTACATCCACTTACACACGCAGCCTTTTGTGACTGGTTTCTACTTCCTTTCTCTCCATTCTTGATCCCACTCCACGCCTGGTTCTCTCTCACGGGAAGTACACGCTCTGGGGGTTTCCTTCTGATCAGCTCTCCCAAAGCCCGGCAGCTTGTGGACTCAGGTGGGACTTCCTGTAAGCCTGTGGCTGCTCAGCCAGCCTGGGAGGTGATTGTTGAGATGTCGCCATGGCCGGTCACTCACCTGCCCAGTGCCCCCAGGAGTGGAGCAGGAAGCAGATATTTTGCACTGCCTACTCAGATCTTTTGCAGGCAGGTGGCTTTGGGGAATTCAGACCTTTGTGTGGAGGCCCACGGAGTGGAGGCCCAGGGGCCCACCTGCCTGGCTTTGTGCATCCACCTGCTGGGGAATCCCAGGCTGGTGTCTGCTGCATTTCAGTTCCTCATTTTCGGGGTGTTACCGCATGGGGCAGGTGGCTTGGCAGAGCATGTGCCTGGCTTGTGCCAGTAGCCAAGGGTTGTTTTGGGGGTGGGCAGAGTGGGGAAGGCTCCGGGGTCCCATGATGGAGAGGGCTTCATTCTCTACACAGGGTGCTCTGTGACTGAGGGTCCTGGCTCTGTGACTGCTGTATCCAGCCTCCTGGAGCATGCCAGCCGGCCACTTCCTCCCAGGACCCCGGCCTGCTGGCTGTGCTCAGTGTCTCCCGCCCTGGCTGAGTCCCTCAGACCCAGCTCTCAGCCAGGTATCGTAGAATGAGACTGAGCTTCGTGCTGGCTCTGTGGCAAGTCTCCTAAGCCCTGGAACTTTCTGTTTCCTCACCTGTATAGTGGTGACAGTGAGGCCTTGCCCGTGGGGTTCTGGGGAGCCCATTCCCAGCAGCCTCAGCTCCGACCTTCTCAGCCTCTACCCTCAGTCACAGAATCAGAATGCATGGGTCCAAACAAGGGGAGAGGGCAGCAATTATGTGTAAGAAGCCCCCTGAGGACTCACCCGCAGTCCTGATACTTAGGCAAAATCACCTCCCCTCACCCCATGGGAGGCCCCAGTATATAGGGCTTCTGCTCTGAAATTGGGCCATTTGGGTTTGAACTCACCTGTTTTCTTGCAGGAGGTGTGTCTTTGGGTAAGTTTGTTTAGCCACAGTTACTAGGCAAGTGCTGTACCCATGAACTACTCACCTGCCTCGGCTTCTTAATAGGGTCATTGTGAGGAAGAAATGAATGGAAGCAGGTGGATAGGGAGCCGGCCCTGAGCTCACGCATGGTAGCTGGCATCAGTCCCACTTGTTGTTTTGCTATTAAAGGCAGGAAAGGCTTCCCCATGGGGCTGTTCCCTATTGGTGGGGGAGATAGACACCGAGCCCTGCCCCACCGCCCCGGCTAAACTTCTGCTACTTCTCTGGGCTGGGCCCTTAGCCACAGGCTTCCTCAGTGCCTTTCTTCCCCACGGTAAAGGCAACCCCTCCCTTGATGCTTAAATTCAGGAGTAGGGAGGGCAAAGCTTTTTACTCCCAGCCAAGAGCAGAAGTTTTGCCAATGGCCTGTGCGCGTGGTTCTCTCTGCGTCCGTGTTCCTGGTGGGGGGTCTGCAGTCCTGGGTCCCTTCTGGGCAGGGTGGCTGGGAGGGCCGTGCGGGTGGGGTGTGAGTGAGTCCCTGGGGTCCTGGACGTAGGTGGGAAAGGGGATGGAAGAAAGATCTTAGAGGTGAGCAGTGCCCAGAGGAGACAGACACATCCTGGCCAGGAAGTAGCTCTGGGTTGGCTGAGGCTTGCAGGTAGAAGGCGGCGTGTGCCTTGTTTTCTCCGAGGACGCTCAGCAGGCTCCGGTTGGTGAACCTGTCATCTCTAGATCTTGGCAGCGCCCATCCTGCAGCCCAAGCCTCCTTCCTCAGCGTGGTACAATGGGGCAGGGGTTTCCTGTTTGCCATCAGAGCGTCTTCCTGCCCTGATGTCAAGGGCTGCGTGAGGCACAAGGGGCCTGGCACGACCTTCTCTGTCACTGTTGGGTCACAGAGCAGATTCCCTCTGGCCACCTGGCTGACTGAGGCTTAACACTATAGCATGAAGCACGATATCAATGGACATTTTCCCCCTCAATGTAGGTGATTCAGATTGTCCCCAGGGGGAGGGACAGGGCTCAGAGCAGAGGTGGGAACTGTTTCCAAGAGGGGATGCTACAGTCGTATGCGTGTCCCTCATCTCCAGCCTGGGGTCTGGGCTGGCTTCTGTGACGAGGTGCCTTGGTTGGTAAGAAGGAGCTTTGGCAGCTCTGTGTTTCCGTGTGCTGACCCTGTGAGGGTGCCCCACACCGTCTCCTCTCTCTTTGGAAATACTAATAATGAGGAAGGCCTGCTAAGTGCCCAGCCCAGCTCAGTTTTAGAAAATTTGAATCGTTCCTTTCAAAAGCTACTTTGAAATATATTTGGTGATGTCATAGTTCAGGCACATCTCTGTTCCTACCATACTTCACTGTGGTCCTCACCCTTATATAAGGCTGGCATGACCTGGGGGCTTCCCCAAGGGTCTGTTGTCATTGATTTTGGCTGTAGCCTAGACATCAGGACTTTTGAAGCAACCCCTTCCCCGCCCCCTTTCCAGGGATCATATGGCCCCAGACCAGCAACTCCTCCCCTCCCATCCCCCATCCTTGGTTTAAGCTGATCCCTTTCCTTTGGGCCACCTTTCATTGGTCAGGTGGTGTGGCTTTGTGGGGTCAGCCACCCTGGGAACTCTCCATGGAAAGCCGTCCTTTCCCCAAGCCCATTTCTTCTTTCTCACAGCTGAATTCCAGGAAAAAAACTCCTCCAATTAACCACCAAAGGGGATTGTTCCTCTGCCCAGCTCTGGGCTTTCCTACTAGCGGCTGGGCCTTTCCATTCTGTGATTGCTCCTTTCTGCTGGGACTTTCCAGTTGACAAGTAAGTTGAGAGACCCTTAGTTTGGGGGCTGGAATAAAAAGGCTAGGAGTGTAGTTCTATCCTTCGTGCTACAAAAAAGAAAAGAAAGAAATTAAGAGAAACCACACATCCGGGCATTTTCCTTCTGCTCTTCTTCTTGGGATCCCTGACCCGAGACAGCAGGTTGGCTCCTGAGGCCATCACACCCACCTCCACCCCTCCCCAAGGAGTTAACATAACCATGGGGACGTTGGCTGGAGAGGGCACAGACAGGAGCTGTGAGCCCCAGGGAGGAAGGGAAGGTCAGCAGTGAGTGATTTCTGTGTGGCGGGGACTGCTGTAAAGAAGGGCAGACTGAGCAGGAGCACTGTCCCCCAGCTGCCCCTGGCGCAATAGGTCTTGTAGGCCAACTTTCAAAAACCCACCATAAAACAATTAAGGCAAGATAAGGATCTTTATTGACACCAGACCGAACCTGCTTTTCAGGGTGAGAATACAGAGAAAGGCCCTGAGCCGGGACAGCAGAGGGTTGATATAGGGTTTTGGAAGGGGAGGTGACATAGGTACAGCATTATTAGACAAAAACCAATCACAGTTACATAGCATCCATAGTAACAATATTAACCACTTAAAATTTATAAGGTGTCCGTTACATTTGACGGGACCCAATCACCCAAAACTGGAGTTCTTTGAAAATGACCAATTATGAAGTGCGCTTAAGAGCCCCCGTGGGGCTGAACTGTCTGTTAGCCCGTCTGTGTCTGGCCTCTGGAAGGTGTCTTAAGGATGGATGGGAGTCGATAATTGTGTTACCCATCCATGTACCATGGCGCCAGTGAGGTACCAAGAGTGAGATATAGAGGCGAGAAATAAGGCCATAGATCCTGAAGGTTACAAATCATCACAGCACCCAAAGTTCAGGAGAGTGTCAAGACTGCCCTAGGGTTACTCCCTGGGCTAACTCAGTACTCTGGTTAGTGTCACAGCAATCCTCATCAAATCTTTACAGCAAAGCCACAGCACACAGTATAGCTCGCCAGAAAAGGCTCTTTGAAATAGCGCTTAGAAGAATAGTACAAAATGGAGTCACTTAAGTATGGATCAAAACTTTAACTATTACATAGGAACAGTCTAGGGGATGGGAAGTGAGTTTGGATCAGGGTCCTGGGAACCCTGTGAGTTGGCTTGAACCTCAGGAGGAGAATGGGTATCCCACAGAGCACGAGAAGCAGGCCCAGAAGGCTCTCTGGCTGGGATGCTGTCACATGCAGTGGCTGAGGAGCTCCCCCTTCATAAGGACATTCTCATGGAACTTACGGAAGGTCCTGCTTCCAAGTTATCTTTGAAGGAGGCAGGAAGTCATGATGGGTCTCAGGACCAGCTCTCTCCTACTGACTGACTGAGTGGCAGTGCTGGACACTTAATGAATCTGAGGAGAATCTAGAACATTCTGTCAAGTATGAAGCAAGTTCTAGGTGAGAAAATTGACTGACTGGTGGCCAGTGTGACTAGGGTCTGGGAGACTAATGTCCAAATGATTTTTCTAGTAAGAAGTGCTGATTTAGGAAAACACTGTTCACAGACTTCAGTAAACTTAAACATTTTAGGCAATTCCACATTAATAACTATTTGTGTGAAATCTGCCCTGTCCTCCTTTCTTGGTGTGGCAATATATGAAATGTTTTGGTCCTGTGCCTGAATGCTGGCTGATGTGGGAAACCCCTCTTTCCTCCTGCCTTCTCCCTTCTACAAGGGCATGGTGACCATCAGTAGGCATTCCCAAGGCATCATGGGATGCAGTACTTGTAAATGTGTTTTACAAGGCATTTTGGAGCTCAAGAGGACTCTGCCTTCTCAGTCATAACAGGGAAGACAGAAGAGTTGCAGTCAGCTGGCCGAATGAATCCCTCTCCAAGGTCACAGATGTTGGACGGAGTCCCCTGGAGGAAGTTTCCAATTGAATCTGCATTCCAATCCCATAACCGGTCTTTCTCTGACCCTTCCTTGTGTGAGGAACAATATTCAGCTTAAGATTTAACTCTAAATTTCCGGCCCTTTGTTGCCGAGGCTGCTGTGTTTACCCTGATGTATATATGCTGTATAAATTTAGCTTGTTGTTTTTAGGTGGCTGGGGTAGGGGGTGGGCTCAGAGATTTGTGGTGGTGGCTGGAAGTTTGTGAAGGGAGATACATGTGTGGGGGACAGACAAAGAGGGGTGGGTCCTGGAGTCACTTACATGTAACTTCAGTTCAACGAATGTAATAGACTCTAAGTGTTATCCTAATGCTCCTTTTTGGAGAAATAAATGTAAAAGTAAGAGAAAAGTTGGGGTGGGGTCAAGCCAGAGACAATGCCATGGGGCGACATGAACCTGTAGTTTGGATTTATTGCTATGGCCTTTGTTAAGGTCACCCAATAGGTAAAGAATAACCGAGCCCTGGGAAATTCCTATGTTTAGGGCCAACTGCTTGATTTGTATCAGTCTGGTAGGTAAAACACATTCATGAGAGTGGTAGAACACCTTTTTATAAATTTATTAATAACTCAAATTATTTTCTGTGAGCATCGTCTTTTGAGGTAGAGTAGAAGTAAAGATAGGTAGAAAAGAGACAAGAGGGCATAGCCCAGTGGTTAGCGCCCTGGCCTAGTAAAGTCCTAGTTTGATCTTCCAACACCACATAATACCTGGGTGTGGTGGGGCACAGTTCCTAATCTCAGCACTCTGAGAGGCTGAGGCCGGAGGATTGCCCTGCATTTGAGGCCAGCCTGGGATACATAAGTGAGTTTGGGAATAGCCTGAACTACAATGAGACCCTGCTCCCTTGAGGGCCCACACTGTATTTCACTTAGTGTGTACTTCTTTAACTCTGCCAGATAAGTCTGTCCATATCTCTCACTGAAGTGTCCACTTCGACAAGTCTACCAGCCTGCTCTGGGAAGAGTGAGTTGGGGTTCCTGTCTCTTTCTTGGAGGACCTCCTTAGACTTCATCTGGCGATATTTTGCCCATTTTTTTTCAAAATGGATTTTTCTCGTTACTGATTTATTAAATCTCTGTTATGATTTGGATCTAGGATCCCCCCCCCCCCCAAAGCCCCATGTTTGGGAGTTAAGCCATTGGCTTCCTGTGCAATTAAGATGAGGGGCCTGGTTGGAAGGGGCAAATCACTGGGGCTTGACCCAGAAGGGGAGAATCACCGAGACATGACCCGGAAGCATATACACTAGCCTCACCCTTCCTCTCAGATTCTGCTTCCTGTCTTGCCATGCTGTTGTTAGGCGGCCATTATGCTTGGCAGTCTGTGTTGGGTTTGTGTCTCACAATATTGAGGAATGAGATTGCAGGCAATGGAGGCAAAGTGTTGAAAAGAAACTTTGTTGGGGAAAAATAAAGGACAGAAAGAAAGCTTTCACCAGTTGGAAGGGAACTGGAGAGGGCAACCCTCCATGTTCTTTATCTGAGTGTCTATATAGATTAGCTGAACAAGGGACAGTGGACAGTCCAACCAAGGAAATGGTTGTGAAGGCTCCCAGCCTAAGGTTTCCCACTCCCAAGCAGCTCCTTAAGGCCTTCCATTCTATTGACTTTGTAAGAACTTAACATTTAACCATTGATAGTTATGGGAAGTGGGCAGCTATAGCTGTAGCCAACTGCTAGTCCCGTAAATTCTCCATTTCTAGGGCACCCTTTATCTTTAATTACTTATGGTCCCATGACCTCCTGTCATACTCTGAACACCTTTTCTCCGGCCAGTCCCCTGCCAAGCCCTTCCACCATTGCTGGATGCCAGAGAATGGGCTGAGATCTCCTGAAACTGTGAGCTAAAATAAGCCTTTCCTCTCCTAACTTGTGGATGTTGAGTTTCTGTTCCCAGCCGTGAAAAAGTCACTAAGGTAAGCCCTTATGTTTAAGGACAGCAGCTCTTTCTCATGTGTATTATAAATATTTTTTCCACTTTATCATGCCTTTTGATTTTTTACAAGGCAATTTTTCTTTCTTAATGAAAAAATAAAACCATGTAAGTTGGTATCATTTTTGAAAAAAAATTCTGCCTTCAGGATTTTGGGTCTTCAATAAGAACTTTTTTCCCTACTTGAGATTTATCCATATGTGCTCTATCCCTTAGCATTTTATTTTTTAATATTTAAATTTTTGATTCATCTCTGACTTCTTTAGGTGGAAGGAATAAGGTAAAGATTTAACTTCCCCTTTCCAAAGGTCAGCCAATTCTCTAGTGACTCTTTTTTTGGGTTCAATTTGCCTTTTCTCTGTTATTTAGAATTGCTGATCACAGCCTATGCACCTAGATATATTTGAGTTTATTTCTGTGTGTTGCATTATTACATTGATCTGCTTATTTTTCTCTAGAACCAAATAGATTTAATAACTGTGGAGAAGATTTAAGTTTTGTAATTGGTATTCTCAGTAGATTTAGGAGGACATGATATCAAAAAGGGAAGTGCCCTGAGAGCCGGGTAGATTGCTTTCAGACGCAAAACAAAATTCTCAAATTATAGGTTATGGTAGAGGCAGTGAACAAGAGACTCCTGCAAAAACAATTCAGTCAATGAATTAGCAGGTTAGCTGGAGAATTCTGAGGAAAATAAGGGACAGGGAATATGAATACAAATGCTGTGAGACTTGGAGGATAGTTGCAAGGATATGGGGACAGATGGATAGTGCTCAATAGAGGGGCTAAGAGTTTCCCGAAGGAGGACCAAGGATGGAAAGAAGAGGAGAAATAACCAGAGAAAGAATAGAATGGCATTTCCCCTGGTTGAAGACAGACTCCAGGATTTGGGGTGAGATTCAGGTTGTCAATGGCCGGGCAATGTTTACCCCATTCCCTCTACAACCAGGCTATGGAGTTGACTGTGGTTCAAGTCATGACCTTCCTGTGGTTCAAGTCAGGTTCCACCTGGGGATGCCACCAACCCTCTTCTTCAGTTCTCTGGACTTCTGGAAGAACTCTTATTCTCACTTTCTCCTTATCTCCTTCTTCCACTTCCTCCGAAACTCCTTTTCTTCTGCCTACCCAGACTGACTTCATTCGTCAGAGCCCTGCCTTTGCCTTCCCTCCCCGTTCTTCCCCTGGTGGCCTCTTCCACTCTGCTGACCTTCTGTGCCTGAACGTACTACTCTGCCTGTGCAGCTCCAGGGCTTGTGCCCCTCTGCCTGGACACATCCCCTGTTCCCCTTTGCCAGTGCCATCTCATCACTGATGCCTTAGTTTGGATGTCACCTTCCCCCAAACCCCCCAGGGCCCTACCTAAATTCAGATCAGGTATCCCTCCTCTGTGTCACCATAGCCCTAGCCTTCCCTTTGTTTTGTTTTATTGTTCTTCATCTGTTCTATTTTTGTGGTAAAAGGGATTGAACCTAGGGGCTCTTCCCTGAGCTGTATCCCTAAGTCTTTTCATTAACACAGGGTCTCGCTGTCACTACAGTGCCCAGGCTGGGCTCAAACTTGTGATCCTCCTGTCTTAGGCTTCCAGAGTGCTGGGATTACCGATCTGCAGTACCAGATGTGAATAGTTTTTTGCATTCTTGATGATGGTCATTCTGACTGGGTGAAAGGGGAATCTCAATATAGTTTTGATTTGCATTTTCCTAGTCGCTAAAGATGTTGAGCATGTTTTCATACATATATTGGCCATGTCTAATTCCTCTTTCTCTTTCCCATGTATTGGTTGGGATTTTTGTATGGTAAGTCTTTTTAAGCTCTTTATGTATTCTATATACTAATCCTTTGTCAGAAGTGTTGTTGCTGAGGATTTTCTGTAGGCTGTCTCTTCACTATGTTGCCTGTTCCCTTTACTGTGCAAAAACTTTTTCATTTGACGTGGTCTTCTTGGTTGATGGTTGATGTTAGTTCCTGTGCTGATGGAGTCCTAAATTTAGGTCTTTGATTTATTTTGAATTGACTTTTTTATAAGGTGGGAGATAGGGATTTATCCAGTTTTCTAGAACTGTTTGTTGGAGAGTCTGTCTTTCCTCCACTGTATGTTCTTGGCCCTGGTAAGTCTGGTGGCTGTAGTTGCATGGGTTGGATTCTGTGTTCTCTACTCTACTCTGTTGGTCTATACATCTATTTTTTGTGCCAGTATCATGTTGGTTTTGTTACTATGTGCTTGTAATATAATTTGAAATCAGGTACATGGTGCCTCCAAATTTGCTGTTAGGATTGCTTTGGCTAGTCTTGGTCTTTTGTATTTCTATATGAATTTTAGGATTGGGTTTTTTTTTCTAGGGCTGTGAAGAATGTCATTGGAATTTTGATGAAGATTGCATTGAGTCGTTAGATTACTTTTTGGCAATATGGTCATTTTGACAGTATTAACTTTGCTGATCTGTGAACATGGGAGATCTTTTCCATCTTCTTGTGTCCTCTTCAATTCCTTTGATCAGTGTTCTGTTTTAGAGGTTTGCCGCCTCCTTATTGAAGTTGATTCCTAGGTTTTATATTTTGTTTTTTGAAGCTGTTGTGAGTAGAACTATTTTCCTGATTTCTTTCTCAGCTGGTTTATTGTTGGCATATAGAAAAGCTATTGATTTTTTAACATTGATCTTATATCCTGCTACTTTGCTGAATTTGTTTATCTGCTCTAAAAAATCTTTTGATGGAATCTTTAGGGTTTTTAAGTAAGATCATATCGTCTGCAAATAAGAATAATTTGACTTCTTCCTTTTTATTTGTATCTCTTTCATTTCTTTCTCTTGCCTACTTTTTTTGGTTAAAGTGATAAATGTGATATTGAGTGGAGAGGGGCTAGAGCAGACATCCTAAGTTTGTGTCCGATTTCAGAGGGAGTGCTTTCAGATTTTCTGTATTCAGAATAATAGTGAATAAAAGTTTATTGAATATAACATTTACACATGCATAGGAAGGGTACCTTTTCATGTACTCAGTAGTTACGGGTAATTATCATTTTAAAAAAGAAAAGCTTTCACTAGTCTGATTTGTCCCTCCTCCCTTTTGTATGGTACCTATTTACTCTGCTCTCTATGATAAGATTACTTTTCCTTTCTGGAAAAATAAAAAATTATGTTGAGAATATAGAAAGATCATTGTGTTCGTCTGTCCACAGTGGCCATGGATTTTCTGAATGGCGCTCAGCCCTCTGCACCCTCCCCCCAACTCATTGTCTCCTTCCCCAGGAGGCCTTCCTATTGGCTTCCTCTGGTTGCCATAACAAGTGACCAAAAGTCAGTCACTTAAAGCAACACAGATTTATTTATTATCTTACAGCTGTGTAGTTCAGAGATCCGCCCCGGTTCTCACGGGACTGTCATCGAGGAGTCAGCAGGGCGTGCTCCTTCTGTTTCCATTAACAAGTGTTGAGCTCGATTAATGATAATCAGGCTGGTGCACTGAAGGGACAGTCACTGATGTGACTGTCTGTACTTTACTTTGTAGCACATCGAAAATAACCTGCACTGACAAAAATGGGTAGATGTATAGGTCATCAGGGGTGTGATGGAGTAAGGACGGTAAACCATTAAGGACAGGCTAGTCATGGATCCATGACGATTCACTGTCATGTTTCTTTTTTGGGGGGAGGTGGCGAGAGGAGGAGAGGGGGCTTCACCTTAATCTACACCCACAGCCCCTTTTTTTTCTTTTCTTTTTTTTTTTTTTGAGACAGAGTCTTACCAAGTCTGTGTTACCCAGGATGGGCTTGAACTTGTAATCCTCCTGCCTCAGCTTCCCATCATGCTCTACCTGGCCTGGCTAACGTTTCTGCATTTTTGTGTTTGGATATTCTTTCAGTGAAAATGCTGGTAATGTTATGGTCCAGATAGAACCAGCCTTTTCATTCACTTAGATCCATCTGTGTGTCAGGGGTTCTAGCAGGAGTGATTTTGCCCCCCAGGGGACACTTAGTAGTGTTTAGAAGCATTTTGAGTTGTCTTGACTTAGGGCAGGGCTAGTGGCCTGTAGCACGTAGAGGCTGGGTTGCTGTTAACCATCCTCTACGCACGGAACAACCCCACAGCAACAGATAGTCCATCGTGCTGAGGTTGAGAAACCCTGACAAATGCATACACATCTGAATATATGTGTTCCTGCACATAAAAGTGTATGTGCAGGGATACACATGTTGCAAATTTTACATTTACATACATTGTAAACAAAATTGGACTCAGTTTTAAAATGTTTCCATAATGTATTGTTATTTTCCCAAGTAGTAAAATGGCGTTTCACATTGTTCCCACATAATGACAGTCGGAGACCATGTGTGTGGTTTGCTGTACCCACCTTGATTCTGGCATGTTAGGTGATTTCCACTTCCTCAGTGGACCCTAGTGGAATTCAGCCATCCCTGTCAGCAGAGTCTCTATTTTACGGTGTGAAAGTCCCTTCAAGGAGGAGACCAACTTAGTTGTCAGCATTCTTTATGGCTGGATATTTGTGTTTGGAATGTTTAAAGGCTGCCATCTTTCCTGTGGGTAGTGGTATCTCACCAGCAGTAGGTCTCTCCTGGGAAGCCCAAGCTATAGATCTGGAGTATGGAGAGCCTTATGGTCCAATTTCATGTGTCCCTCCTACTGCTCCCCTACGTGCTACCTAGGTTCTGCTGAGTTATTAAGGATGCAACTTGACTTTAACCTCTGTCTCCTTCCAATTTTAGGCCTCTTCTTCTGATGAAAAGAGACAGAAAGAATGGACTACAGTCACCAGACTTCCCTAGTCCCATGTGGGCAAGACAAATACATTTCCAAGTAAGATTTTTCACTATAGTGTTGTGTCCCTGGTGGCCAGTCCTGTGTGAGGAGGCTGCGGGTGGATAGAAGCAACTGCAGAAGGATCTCTTCTGTGTATTGAAGGTCCTGGGCTCTCATCTGTATGATGAAGCCAGGCCACTGGCTTTGGACTAGTGAGGACAGCAGCAAGCCCACAGCTGTAGATAAGTACACACCCTGTAAGCATAGCAGAGGACAGAAGGAAAAGGGTAGCAAGGCTTTCTGGGGACTCAGGAGAGATGGTATCCTGAAAGGCTTCCAGGAGGAGTTGGCAGGTGGCTTCTTGCTATGGTTTGAATGTTTCTGTCCCCAAAGAATTTATATATTGAATCCTGAACCCCAAGTTGACAGTATTAAGAGATGAGACTTTGGGGAGGTGATTCGATTATGAGGACTTCACCCCCAAGATTGGAATAGTGCCCTTAGAGGAGAGGCCCGAGGGAGCTGGCTATCTCCTCTACCATGTGAAGGCATGGCAAAGTGCTGAGAGGCACGGGCCCTCACCACACACTGAACCTGCTGGGATCTTGGATGTGCCATTCCCCAGAACTGTGAGAAGTGAGTTCCTGTTGTCTGTAAGCTACCCAGTCTCTGCTGTTTTGGTATAGCAGCTCCAGTATATGGAGACACGGCTGCTGCCCAGTGTGTAGAGTTGCCTGACTGGACTAGTGTGTCCCTGTGTGCCTAGGTTCTGGTTACAGTGGGCACAGGTGCCCTCTGACTAGAAGGGACAGGTTTGTTGCTTTCTACATACTCCGGAAGGCAGGCTTCTTTTCACTAGTGTGACAGGGTTGAGCCAACGTTGACTTTTCCATTTTAAGCCTAAGGATATGTTCAGCTGGGGTTTTACATACTGGACGCTCTCCATCTGCGTGTTTAGTTTATCCTAGACTAAATTATCTTAGACGCATTTGGTCGCACGCGAGCGCCTGCTGTGTGAGATTCAGGATATTCTCCTCTCTTGGCTGCACGTTTTCCCCATTGACTTCTACCGACCGGTAATTCTGCATTCTGGTTTCAGAACTGTATGTTCCAAGTACCAGATGACCTTTGGTTTTAGGTTATTTTGAAATGACAATTTTCATGAATTCATTCCAGCTTGCATAGAATTACTGCTTTATCTGGGTTTAGTTTGTCAGGAGTTTCTTGGAATTTCTCATGGAGTTTGACTTCTGGTGCAGTCCAGAATCCTTTGTTTGGGTTCCTGCGTTAGAAGGACATTGACCTTTGTCACCTCTTGCTTGATAGTAGGCAAAAGCCTCTCACCTTTCCTCCCTCACGGAGTATGGTGACATGCACTTTTTTGGCAAAATGAAGATGTTTAAGTCAGGAACAGAATATTTCTGAGGCCCTGAAGTCCCTCCCCTCTTACCCACTTCTCGCTGTTCCTCAAGGAGCACCACCATCCTAACACCCACTTTAAACTTCATATAAATGGCATTGTACAATATGTTCTTTTGTGTCTGGCTTCTTTTACTCAGAACATCTGTGAGATTCGTTTGTGTTATGTTGTTCATTCATATAATCATTGCTGTATAATATTTCATCTTATGACTATAATTTTTTTGAGACAGGGTCTTGCTGTATAGCCCAGGCTGGTGCTGAACTCACTATGAAGCCCAGGCTGGCCTTGGACTCAGAGCAATACCCCTGCCTCAGCCTACCAAGTGCTGGGATTACAGGTGTCAGCCACTATGCCTGCCTTATGTGGTGCTGGGGAATCGAACTTAGGTACTTAGCACTTGCCTGAGTGCTTGTTAGGCTAGCACTTTAACCACTGAGCAATTCCTCCAGCCCATGATTATAACTTTCTTTATTCATCTGTTCTATTGTTGATGGGAATTTGTAAGTTTTCTTTTGTTTTGATATTTTTATTCTTTTTACCCATAACCTTTGCACTGGGCTACAAATCCAGCCTTTTTGTTTTATTTTGTTTTTTAGTTTAAGACAGGGCCTTGCTAAATTGCTAAATTGCTTGGGCTGGGCTTGAGCTTGTGTTCTTCTTCCCTCAGTCTCCCAGAGTTCTGGAGTGATAGGCACATGCCACCATGCCTGGCTTCTTTCAATTTTTTTTTTTTTTTTAAAGATAGGGTCTCACTAGGTAGTCCAGGCTGGCCTTGAGCTTGCTCTGAAGCCCAGGTTTGCCTTGAATTTGTGATCCTCTTACCTCAGCCTCCCTGGTGCTAAGATTACATGCCTGTGCTACTATGCCAAACCCAGGAGTTTGTAAGTTTTTAAACATATAATGAAATCATGTCAATGAAGCCTCGGTCATTGTGGCCCAAACCTGTCCCTGCTAACCTCTACAAAGCCCAGATGAGAGTGTCTAGCCTGCAGATTGCAGGTTATTTTGCCCTTAATTTCTTTTAAAAAAGTGTCATAATGAGAAAAAAAATTGGAAGGAACTTTTATTACTTCTATATTTGCATGAACTATCTTATATGGGTTGTGTGTGGTTCAGGATAGTTTTTCTTCACCCAAATAAAACAAGGTAAAAAGTCTGTGGTGGGCTACAGGTTGGACACGCCTGGCCTGGGGGTTTCTGAGTCTTGTGAAGTGTCAGAGTGAATGTCTGTACGGCACATGTAAGGGCGGAAAGTCATGGAGGGACCCTGTCTCCTGTGGACCCTGATGCATGTTTGTGCCCGTGGATCTGTGACTTATGTGTGCCTGCTTGTTCTGCTTGGATTTCAGCTGTTGGACATGTAGCCTTTGCAGATGAGGCTGCCTTACCCATCACTCTTGACCCTGGCCATGGGGGCAGTGGCGGTAGGGTGGTGGCAGCAGAGCTCTGAGTGTGTGTGCTTTCACCATGGGGATGCACACTCAGAGCGTGACTGGGGCCAGGTTACAGTGGGGAAAAGAGAGTGGCTTCAGCGGAGAATGTTGTCACTTTCTCTGAAGGAACGAACTTCTCCTGCATCTGAAGACCTACAACTTGTATTATGAAGGGCAGAACTTGCAGCTCCGACACCGAGAGGTAAGACCCTGCCTGGGGGCCAGCTAGATCTTTGTCTTGATGTGTTTTGAGGCTGAGGGCCCTCAGGTCCCTCAGGTCCCTCAGATCCGTGACCCTCCTGCCACAGCGAGTGACCTCTCACTTGGGATTGTCGTGATTGCCGCTGGGTTCTTTGGAAGCAGGCTCCAGGCCTGGCTTTGTTCTAGAGAGGATGAGCTTTCTGTTCCAGGGACAAAATCATCCCTGTGGGAGAGTGGCTGGGTAGTGCAGCCCTGGGAGAGTCTCCAGAGGGAGGTATCAGGAGGTGACTCCTCGGATGGCTCCCAAGCAGGCGTCCTCTTGCCATTATGTCAGGAGCCTTGCCCGGTTCTCTATGTTTGCACATTTGGGCCCAAGTCCTACAGCTACAGCAGCAAGGCAAGTTCCATACGCTCTGAGCAGTAACTCGGCCTCTCTCCACGACCGGATCGGCCTTCTCAGTATGCACCTTATGGCCCTCTGACTTTCCCAGCCCCATCCCAAAGTTGAGCTTCCTCATCCTGTGTCTGTGCCTGAAAAGCCTGTTATCAGATAGATGGCAAGGTATAAGGGCGGCTGGTAGAGTAATTTATACTCCAGGGTCTTGGCTGATAAGAAGGCATATGTCATACCCTCTTAAACACATTTTCAGGTTATCAAGCCAGAGCGACTTAGTCCATAGAAACTGATAGCAGATGGTGGAATTTCAGCTGCCCGGGCAGCTCTTGGGTGACAGGATGTGACATGGCAGTGGTCTCTTCTGTGTCTCTCAAACCACTCCCTTTAGGCAAAGTCTTATTGTGGCTTCAGTTGTGCCTGGCCATTGTACAACGTAACATCCTGCTGCCAGCATTGGCCAGCTGGAAGGCTATAGCCAGTGCTTGCATAAAGTGGTGCTCCTTTACCTGTCCCCTACTCCCTCCCCAGGACTGTCCTTTGTCCTGGGTTGGTTGCTCACTGGGCAGATGTCATTTTTATCCTAAAGATGTGGTCCTAGACTTGGCCTGACACTGTGGGCTCTGCCCATAAAACATGGCGGCTTGCTTGGGCAGCCTGCGAGTTTCAGAAGGGTTTTTCTGAGACTGGAGTAGAGAAATTTGACTCTTTTAGACATTGTCCTCACAGATTCTACTAGCTGTGGTTGGTGCTTGAGCAAGATTCAGGTCCTTCAACAGCTTTCCTGGGGAATCTCATATCGAATCTATCACCATGGTGTCCCAGGATCAAAGCACTTTATGGTTACGAGTGGGATCCAGTGCTTTGGGACAGAACATAGCAACACTCTTAGAAAGATTTCACCCTTAACTTCTTACTAATCAACAAGCTTTTGAGTACAAATTTGGAATTCCTGTAGGATGCATTCACTTCTTGGAGAGTCATAATAGAGAACACTGGGATATTAGAGACTCTGGAAAGCTCTCTAAGGAATCTGATTAACACAGCCTCTCCCAGCACAAGATCACTCAACACCCTTTTAAGGCAACAGTTTCTGTGCTGGAGGAGCTCACGCTCTGTAGAAATGTTGCTTTAAGTCTTTGCCCAGTGGGTCAGATTGCTAAGCGCGTGTTACAGCACTTTGTGTAGTACTGGAAAGGAAAAAACCTAGTTCAGAAATTCGTGCCTCTCTTAATACGCCTTAGTGTTTTAAAACAAGTATTCTGATTTAGGAGGCATTCGGGTAAAGGCAATGAACATGTTCTCATAATTTGCAAATGTGTGTTTGAGTTTCAGAGCAATTTTGTTTTTGTAGCGCCAGGAAGGAAACCCAGGCCCGTGGGCATGTTAGACGCGTGCTCTACCTTGGAGCTATGTCTCTCCCCCCCCAGCCGCCCCCCACTGGCAGCTTTTGTGCTGAGCTTTGATGTCAGAGTCAGAGATCTTCCCAGTGGAGGACGTCTGGGAGCCCAGGAGTATCAATACCCTTCGTACCTGGTGAATGCGGTCCCCAGGCGCCCAGCCAGGACCCACCAAGGATGCTCTTGTTTGACCTCCTCACAGTGCAGGCTTCTGTGGGGCTTTTCGCCATTCTCACTGTGTTGCTTGCCTTGTGGGCAGGAAGAAGACGAGTTCATCGTGGAGGGGCTGCTGAACATCTCGTGGGGGCTGCGCCGGCCCATCCGCCTGCAGATGCAGGACCACAACGAGCGCATCCGTCCGCCTCCCTCCTCCTCTTCCTGGCACTCCGGCTGCAACCTAGGGGCCCAGGGGTGAGAGGGGAGCTGGAACCGGGAGGTGGCTGGCGTGGCTGGGGGTTGTGCATGTCCTCAAGTGGGTAGACATCACCTTCTCCAAGCCAGGCTTGCTCCTGGCCCCTTGTCTACCACCTCCACTGCTCTGGGCTTGGGATGAGGAGGTGCAGGGCCAGCCCCAGTGTGGTGGGACCTCTGTCCTGTCTCCATGTCACTGAGGAGGTCTGAGTGAGGAGGGGCCGTGCTAAGTCAGAGAGGGGACATGCTAGAGCATCGGCAACAGAGTGTCCATCCTCCGGAGAATTCTGTCGTTTCTGGGAGTTGTTGCTAGTGGCTTACTTGGACAGCCTGTGGGTGTCTGTGGGTCAATGTGCCAGTGTCCTTCCCCTTGGGATCACTTGTCATAGAATAGCCCTGCTCTGGGGACATTTAGGACTTGCATCTTCTGCCTAAAGCCCTTCTACTCTTCGGAGAACCTTACCCAAGTAAAGTCATTCCAGTTGGAGCCAGCCAAGTGGCATCAGCAAGGGGTCTGCCCCCACCTGGTGGAGCTGGGTGGTGGCAAAAGGGTCGTGGTCTGAATCACTTTTCCCCACCCTCATGGCCAGATGAGCAGGCACATGCCTCTAAGGGGCACACCCTTTTTTACTGTCTTTCTGGGACTTCAGCTTTTAGGGTCAACTGACCAGCCTTGTTCCCTGCTGAAACTTGCTGATGATGGTTGTTTTCGGGCCAGAGTCCCGATCGGATCGGGTGTGCCGGCCTCTCAGCCAAAACCACAGTGGTGTTTTTCTAGTTTAAATGAGAATCAAGCCCTCTCTGCTGGCCACGTGGAACTTTGTGTTCGACTCCACAGCCAAGTCTTTCTCTGCAGTGGAGAGATACCTGCAGAGCAGCCAGACCCTGGAGCTGATCTGGTTTCTTTCTCAGAGAATTTAAGAAGAAAGAGCTCGCCTTCTCCCGCTGGGCCTGGGGAAGTCGGTCAGAGAGCTTCGGTTTCATCCAGCTTTCTTTCAGCACCTCCGCTGTGTTTGATTTGATTTCTAGTGGGCCAGGTCCATCCACTACCTGACCCCCGCCCTGTGCTGTGACATTTTGTTCCCTTCACGAGAGGCTGTTGAAGATTCCATTTGCCCACGTGGCCTTGGCTGGGGCTTCTGAAGGGTGCTTCAGTCCACACACTTGTCGCTTCTCTTCCCTGTGGCATCAGGCTACTTGGCCCTTGAAACCTGCAAACGCCTTGAGAGTTTTCCAGAATGTGTCCCTGCTGCCAGCAGATGCGTGGATGGCAGTGTTGTTAAGAAGGATGCGGGGGCCAGTTTCTGCCTTCGTGACAGAGGGCTTTGGGTCGGGGTGGGCAGAGGTTGCTGTGGGTGCCAGGAATCTGTCATTCCCAGGGAGGCTCCGTTCCGGGGCTTAGGCGACTTTGAGTTCTATGACAAGAAAAATTCATTTCAGTTTTCCACTTTAACTGTCTTCTCTCGACACTGTCATCCTTGGAATATCTTACCTGTCTCCGCTGGGCCTTGGGGAGCCCACAATCTCGACCTTGGGTTGGTCCTAAGTTGCCACATGGGCTTTTCTTTCCTGGCCAGATCCTCTGTTATTTTGGGTGTGTTTCTATGAGTTGCTTCCAGTGTCTTTTTTTTTTTTTTTTTGGCTTTGAGGAATTATTTGCCTATTACCATGTTAAGTCCAGGTCTCAGCTCAGCCTGCCGACTGTGGCCCTTTCTTCAGCTGGCTGGGAGCTCGCTCTGTCCTTGGAGCCCCGAGAACCCCTGATGTCAGCGTCCCTTTTGAATCTGCCCTGCCCCTGTACAGCCAGACTGTTGCTTTCTGCTCCTTTTAGATGCCAGAAACAATTTCTGAGTTATTCTTCTTGCAGAAATGACTCTGAACTGGAATCCTGTTCTGAAAAACAAATGGCTGATATTAGGATTTTTCAGAAAAGACACAGAACTCACATGTGCTTGGAAACTCAGAGTAGACAACACATGGGCTTTGTTCTGTGGGATTCTCCTTTCTGGGCTGGTGAATTGGGTGCTTGTCTTGCTGCAGATGCTGGGGAAGAGCATCTCCTTTCTCTGGAATTGTCCCTCCTGGTCCAGAGCTCAGCCTGGTGACTGGGCCAGCCTCGTGGGCTGCTCGGCACAACCCTCCTGCATCCTTCGTTTCCCGATGTGTGCTGGTACCCAGCCTGGCACAAGCAAAGCATCCCCCTTGCGGGGAGTGGAGGCTTCTGCCTGCATGGGGCTAAATCAGTCTCGCTTTTGTTTGTTTCCTGCCCCTCAGCACCATCCTGAAGCCCCTCACCATGCCAAACATTCAGATCTCCGAGGCAGACGCACCTCCTGAGGGCAATGAGACACCCAGCCCCACAGGTACGTGGGTGGTGAAGGAGCTCATTAGGCCTCACCTGGGTGACATCTGCTGCATTAGATAACTGGAAACTGTGATTTGTGAATGTCTAAAGTGCATGAGATTCAACAGGTGTTCAAAAGAAAGAATAGAAACCCTCGGGCCTTATCAGCACCAAGCTTCCTTCCTAGAGCAACCTAAGCACATCCTTTCAGAATATTTCATACAAACGCAAGAAGGGGCACACTCACAGCCCGTGGAACCGGTGCAAGTTATTTTCCTATTTCTATCCAAGTGGGAGCATTTTGTATGTGGCTTTTTAAAAATTTTATATGTATCAATTTAGCTTGGGACTTTCTCATATAAATCCATGAAGGACTGTCCTTGTCCTTAGTAGCTCTGCAGTGCATTTTAAATGGACAGTAATTTATTTAGTCATTCATTAATAGACAGTTAAGACTTTGCTGTGATAATCTGGGCTGCAGTCAGTGACCTTGGATATATGTCTTTTCAGACTTGTGTGCGTATCTGCTGGATTCTTTCAAGAGGTTGCTGGATCTGAGGCTCAGTGTCTTTGTAAATTTAATCGATATTCAATTTGCAAATCTCTCTATATAAAACATATGAATTGATTATATCTCAGTAAAAACAGATCAACCTGGTTGCGATTCACAAATTAATATCAATATAAGAAGAAAGAATAAAGTTTTGGGGTGCAGTGTGTGTTGTGTCATTGGCTGCAAAGGGCATGGTTGATGTGCAGGCTGCTGTGTCCTGGGTCCAAACCTGGAGAGCTCACTTCCCCTTTTCTCCCAGACTCCAGGGGCCTGAAGCCCGTGCAGGAAGACACCCCACAACTGATGCGCACGCGCAGTGACGTTGGGGTGCGTCGCCGCGGCAACGTGAGAACACCCAGTGACCAGCGGCGAATCCGACGCCACCGCTTTTCCATCAATGGTCATTACTACAACCATAAGGTAGAGCGGGTGGGTGGAGGGAGGGAGAGTCAGCCTAAGGGGGCAGCACCGCTTCCTGGGCATGTATCGCCTTGATGGTCCAGAAATATGGTCCCTGGTATGACACCCGGGAAGCCAAGTGTTTGGGTCGTGCACGGGCAGCAGGCTCTGCTGGCTCTAGAAGGGATGAGAGACCTCAAGTCAGAATGATCCCCTGGGGTGGTGGGTGAATTCAGCACCTGCTGCCACCTGGAAGGCTCCATAAACATACCTGGTGGGCAGCAAATCTGTGTGTTCTTTTTCCTGGTCCTTGAGCCTCCCAGCAGGTGCATATCTGACTCTTCCCTGAATTAAGGAAAGCCCAGCTGTGGGGCTCAGATCAGCACCTTACCACACCCCACCCCACGCTAGCTGACTCCTCCAGCTGCCTGGTTAAATCCTGTCCCCAGAGAAAGGTCCACGGTGGGAGAGTGGCCACACACGTCCTCATGCTGAAGTCCCAGGCAAGGAGCTTCATGGAATCATGAACCAATTTAGGCAGCCCCAGAAACCTTCTGCCGACATCAAAGCCGGCTACCAACATCAAAGCCTGAATTTCACCAGGTTGCCAGGAGAAACTCAGGGAGAAATTTTGAGTACTACTGCCACTATGCCCTGTGCCCCCCTGGGTTTTAGTGCCCTGTCTTTGTCCCCATTTCTACCCTGAACCAGACCTCTCTGTTGACAGACATCAGTGTTCACACCGGCCTATGGCTCTGTCACCAACGTCCGCATCAACAGCACCATGACCACGCCGCAGGTCCTAAAATTGTTGCTCAACAAATTCAAGGCAAGTTCCTCTGCCTGCTGTGTGCCTTGGGGCCCCCGGAGGGGCAGTGGGGGAGCTGCGGAGAGAGTGAGGCTGGGGGGTGCTGGGCATGGGAGATTATTATTTTTGTGGTATTAAACCCAGGGTTTTCACAGTGAGCTACATCCCCAACCTTTTTAATTTTTTTTTTTTTGAGGCAATGTCTCTTTAAGTCATTACATTGCTCAGGCTGGGCGTGAATTTATGCCCAGAGTGCCAGGACAGCTGGCCTGTGCCACCATACCTAGTTTATTTTTTAATGGAATCCAGTGTGTTCTGGAACACAAGACTTTGGGTTTGAATCCTCATCTGTCACCTGCTAGCCAGCTGAGTGTGGAAAGTGACTTTACTTCCCTCTGTATCTGTACAAGGACAATGGCACTGTGGTACAGGGTCATCATGAGTATGAGGTGAGTTTAAAAGTGAAGTGTGTAGACCTTTATATTACAATAACTGTGGCTGTTACCAGCTGAATATCTCTAGTCCAAAAATCTGAAATCTGAAAAGCTCCAACATCTGAATTTTTTTCAGCACTGACATAATGCTTAAAAAGTTCCACATTTTGAAACATCTGAAATTTTAGATTTTTGGATTAGGAACACTCAACTGGTAAAATAGATGCACATTCCAAAATCTGGAAAACTCTGGAATCTGAAACACTTCCAATTTCAAACATTTCAGATGAAGCTAACTCAACCTGTATTAGCTGTTATTATTATTAGCAAAGTTAACCGCCCCCCCCCCACCCCATCTCCTGGTTGCTTCTGAGAGTTGTAATAACAATCTCCCCCCCTCCCCTCCTCCGCATGAGCCTCCAATCTAGCTTTGAATTTGTAAAAGCAGCAGGAATAGCTCACAGCCTGAACGTGAAATAAAATCTTTCAACAGTATTTTTTTTTCCTTTTTTCTTCTGATTCAGATTGAGAATTCAGCTGAGGAGTTTGCTTTGTACGTGGTCCATACCAGTGGTGGTAAGTCTGAGGAACACAGCGTACTTTGAAACTTCTAATTAACTCAAAATAGCAAGTTAAAAAAAAATACCTTCCCTTCATCCCATTGTTGTTTGGGTTTCGGAGACTTCCACATGTTTGCCTCCAATGCCATTTAAGGGCTGCGAACAAACCCGAAAGCCTAACCGCCAATTAAGAAAGGGTGGATTTTCACGAAAGACAGATAACCCCATTCCTCCAAAGTGCTGAAGGAATATTTGCCTTAGTTACTTTCTCTCTGCTGGACACAATGCCTGACATCCACACTTAAAAGAGTAGAAGTTTATGTTAGCTCATGGTCTTAGAGGACTTACTCCCAACCCAAGGCCAAAAGTGCTCAGTGGAACAGCCTGGTGGAGGAGAGTGGCTCACCTTACAACGGCCAGGGAGCAGAGAGAGACAGGAGAAACGGGGCAGGGAGATACACCCTTTCAGGTCACCGCCCGTACCTGCCACTAGGCCCCAGCTCTTAACAGCACAGGAGCTCACCTGGGGATTAATCACTAGCCACTGTAGTGCCTCCATGACCCAGTCACCTTTCAAACACATGAGATTTTGGGGGACCTTTGCAATGTAAGTCATAACAGTATGTAGCAGGAAGAGCAGTGGGAGGAGATTGTTCTTACCAGCACCTGTTGGATAATTGATTTCCAAATCAGTCTCTTGACGTGTGTGGTTGCATCTCCGAAGGTGCATGGTCCATTTAGACCTTGAGTTGACCACTCCTCATGGGCACAGAGGCCACCACTGAACTCAGGGATATGCTTGGTTATTTGTGGTTCCAGAGAAACAGAAGCTGAGGACCACTGATTACCCTCTGATTGCCCGAGTTCTGCAGGGCCCCTGTGAGCAGGTCTCCAAAGTGTTCCTGATGGAGAAGGACCAGGTGGAGGAAGTCACCTATGACGTGAGTTCCCTTGGGTCCGGGTGGTCTCTCCTCAGGAGGATGGGGATTCAAGTGGCGTGTGGCATAATTTTTTCAGCTGTGTTCCCTTTTACTGGTATTGTTTCTCAAAGCCAGTAGAGGGTGTATTGTGTGTCAGAGTATTGTGAGAGGAATACTTCAACAGAAGGCGATTTCCTCAGGGAAAAAAAGGAATTTCTTGAGCCTTCCAAAGGTACTGGGAAGTTTTGTAAATACTCTTTTAACAGCCTCAAGAAATTAGCAATAGCTGGGTGTGGTGGTTTGTGCCTATAATTCCATCACTCTAGGAGACCAAGGTAGGAGGGTCATAGGTTTGAGCCCACACCGGGCAGCTTGGTGCCATAGTGAAACTGTCTCAAAATCAACAACAAAAAAAAGGTCTGAGGATGTAGCTCAGTGTAAAGGTTCTGAGTTCAATCCCAGTGCCAGAGAAAAACAATTAGCAGTAGCAGTGATTTCACTTTATCTTAAATCTTAGTCAGCTTTTGCCTTAGTAGCAGACATCCCCAAATCTCAGGAGCTTATACCAACCAATGTTCACTTTTTGATCATGATCCTTCCAGATGGCAGCACTGGCTCTGCTCTAGGCTGTGGGTTGAGGTGAGGCTGCGTGGGGTGTGTTGCCCACGGCTGGTGGCTAGAGCCAAAGAAATGAGGCCCGACCATGCAAGTGCGTTTGAGTCCTGCCCTCAGGTTGAGTGTATGCTGTGTCTACACCCAGTTCCTTGGCTTGGCCAGAGCTAGCTACGTGGCTAAGTTCACTGTTAGCGGAGTGGAGACGAAGCTGTAGGAGCAGTAGGGATGCTGGAGCGGGAAGCAAAGCCTTTCTCCTCCTTCTTCTCTTTTTACTCCTTTTCTTGTTTTCTGCAGTACCAGGGATTGAACCCAAGGTCTTTGCACTGAGCTACATTAGCCTGTTTTTAAAATTTTTAAATTTTTGAAACAGGATCCCACTAGGTTGCTAAGTGGCTCAGTGTTTTAGTTACTTATTCGCTGACGAAATACTTGACACCCACAACTTAAGGGAAGAAAGATTTATTCAGCTGTCAGTTTCGGAAGGCCTCATTTACATCGTCCATTCGTGGGTGGCTGGCTGCCCATGGTGGAGGCACATGGCAGAGGCTAGAGAGCTGCTTGGGCCGTGAAGACGGAAAGCCAGGTGAAGCAGGAATTCAGTAAAGTGAAGAGAGAGCCGAAATCTGGAGACTTTGGAGAGGGTAGATAGAACTTTCCCAGGAAGAAGCTGAAATAATGTCCAAGCTACAGCTGGACCCCCCACGACCAGGGTGGTTGCCCCTCCATGCCTCTCCTTCACTTCCTGGCCCACAGTAACAGATACCTGAAGGCTCTGCGCTAGGTGCTCCCCAGTCTCAACAAGTTGACGCCGTCCCTCCAGGTCAAGCCCCGGGCATCTGCCCCTTCCGCACTGCTCCACAGCTGTGGTAATACATGAGGCCTTTGAGGGATGCTCTATATCCAAACTATAGCCCCCAAATCGGGCTCAGACTCACGAGCCTCCTGCTTCGGGCCCCAGTGTTGCACCGCCAGACCTGGCTGGGAAAGCTTTTCCTTAACTTTTGCTCACCCAGGAGCCACTCACACCTTCTCCAGAGCACGTTCCTGTCTGGAGGCCTGTTTGCAGACGCTTGTCCTGCAAACCGTCCTCCTGAGCCAAGACGCCTTAAATTCCTTCAGGGGAGAACAGAGGTCAGATAAATCTTATAAGCTCAGTTCCCTCACTGCATCAAAAGAAAGTCCTTTTCCACATTCGATGTCATTGACACAGTGGGTCAGACACAGGAAATGAACACCAAAAGTCACGAGGCGTGCAAATGAAGCCATCCTCACTGCAGACCAGCCTAGAGGAGAATGGGGCTTGGCTCGTGCCTTTAAGGAAGTTCCGCCCTTCACGCCTTGCAGGAGAGTGATGGCCAGAGAAACACCCCAGCTTTACTTCCTCCTCTGCAGGTGGCACAGTACATAAAGTTTGAGATGCCTGTCCTTAAAAGCTTCATCCAGAAGCTCCAGGAAGAAGAAGCCCGGGAAGTGGAGAAGCTGATGCGCAAGTGAGTGTGGCCCTGGAGTGGGGGGCACCTCTGGGGCTCCGTGAGAGCAGCCTCTACCCAGGGGAGTGGCAGGGACTTGCCAGGCTGCTGCACGGGACGGGTCTTACAGGCCTTCTCTAGGAAGAAGAAGAATCTGAATCTCACATGGAGGCATGACACCTAAATGTGCTGGACTCCCTGCTTCTTGTGTCCTTGCCTTATTTTGATGTGGGACAGCAAAGTGTCTTCTTCCCTCCTCTTACGGAAGACCTCTGGAAAGAAGATGAGGTGTTGGTTTAAAATCTCTTCGAGGTCTAGGTTCAGAAATGGGGGAGGTGACTTTATTCTGTGTATCTGTTGCTGTAGCAAAATATCAGAGGCTGGGTAAGTTTTAAGGAAAAGAGGTTCATTTAGCTCACCGGTTCTAGAAGTTCAAGAACATGGTGGTACCACTTTGCTCTGGTGAGGGCTTCAGGGAGTGTGTCACGACAGGGTGGAAGGGTGTGGTGGGAATGATCGTGTGACAAGGCGGGAAGCCAGGGAGAGATGACCGATACCTGAGAAACATAACTTGAAAGAGGAAAGATTTCTTTCGGCTCATGGTTTCAGAGGTTGCAGGCCATGGTCGGCTGGTTTCATGGGTTCTGGGATTGTACTGAGGCAAAGCATCATGGCGGAAGGGATGACGGAGGAAAGCTGCTCCCCCACGGCAGCCAAGAAGCAGAGGGGCAGGAAGGGGTGGGAACAACGTATACCCTTAAAGGCTAGTTCCCAGTGACCCCCATTTCCAACTAGTCTGCCTTCCTAGCAGCCTACTCTACCTGCTCAGCTATGAACTCAACAGTGCCTGAGGTTAATACCCTCGTGTTCCCGTCAGCTCTGTGGGCCCCACCTCTGACATCGCTGCCCTGGGATCAAGCCCTCAGTAGACATGAGGTCTTTGTGGACACATCATAATGAAATCAAAACAGAGGCTATTTACAAACACACAAGTGGAGTCCCCAGGACAAGTGCTGCCACCTCATCCTGATAGGGCTGGGGCTCAAGAGCTAACCGAGCGGTGGGGGCTCTGGAGACCTTGGGAAGTCTGTTTCAGCCGTGGAAGTGGCCTGAGCCACCTACCTCTAAAATCCTTTCTTCCTCCCCTTCTTTACTTTTTAACATGTCTCTTTTAGAAGTTTTGTTTGGGTTGAGGAGAGCAGTAAAGCTTCTTTGTGGGGAGGATTTCATGATTTCTGTGCCACGTTTAATTCCGGAACAGACTACATTGCATAGATGTGCTAGAGGATGGACTGATTTTTGCCAATGGAAAATAAAGCCAAGGCTATATTGCTGTTATCAAGAATAACTAGCAAGGTAGCAGTTAACATTTACTGAACACTTATTATGTCCTAAGCATTAAAAATAGCTTTTTCTGCGCCATGGAAAGCCCAGTCATTAGCGACATGGCTCTGTTAGCCTGCACAATGATGACCACTCCAGTATCTGTCATGCCATTTTCCAGGGACACAATGGGGAAACTGATTTCACTCCTAAGCCCGGGATCTCCCTGCCTTTTTTGTTGAGGAGGGCAGCACTGGGCACTGAACCCAGGACCTTCCCAGTGAGGTACACCTCCAGCCCTTTTCATTTTGAGTCAGGGTTTTGCTAAAGTCACAAAGTTGCCTAGGCTGGGATTGAACTTGCGATCTTCCTGCCCTGGCGCCCCCTAGAGGGTCAAAGGTTGGTAGTTTCTTGTGTTCTAGCATTAGGTGGGGTTAATGAGCAACCATGCATCTGATACAAAGTACTATGTGCAGTAAGTACCCGATGAATGGAACCCTCCCCATCGCTGCTGGTGTTTTCACATCCCTCCCTTTACCAGACTTCCTCACCAGAATAAATAGTCTCATTTGGACTTGGCCTCTTCATCTCCTCTTGTCCTGATGTGGAAATGAACACAAGCAGTGGGTGGGCTGAAGAGGGGGCCAGTGAAGGAAGAAAAGAGACCAGCCCGCACTACCTGGGATTACCGTGGGTTAGCTGGCGTCACCTGATGTCAGCTAGTGTGACCTGGTGTTGCTAACTAGTGTTACCTGATGGCAGTTTGTGTTCCGTGGCATGAGTTGGTGTTTCCTGATGTTAGTGGTATAACCTGTGTTTGCGGGTGTTACCTGGGGTTAGCTGGTGTTCCCTGGCATTAGCACTATCTAGTATGAGTTATCTAGGATGAGTTGTGTTAGCTGGTATTACCTGAGTAGTTGGGAAGCTCGTTCCAGGGCAGGTGTATTGCCGACTGCCCACTACCACAGACTCTTTCTCCCCCCGCCAGGTATACTGTGCTCCGGCTAATGATTCGGCAAAGACTAGAAGAGATAGCCGAGACTCCAGTCACAATCTGAGCCGCAGGAAGGGGGATCCAGACACCCCAGGGGTACTGATGACCTGGAAAGACACAGGAAGCTGGGCACTCTCCTCCTGTGGAAAAACCTGCACAACTCTGCAGCTCCCAGCAAGTCATCATTTGCTCCCTGGAACAGGATGAGATGTCAGCAGACATTGTCCCGTCCCCAGATCCCCCGTCTCCTGTCCTTTGCTCACAAAGACCTCTGATTTTTGCTGTATGCAGGACTCAGAATGGGAGTGTATGTGTGCACAAGTATGTGCACCTATGACATGGCCGTGTGGCGCCCTGGTAGTTCTACATGTGATTAAATTCCAGCAACCCACACAAGCGCCACGAGGCTGGCAGATGGCCTGCTTGGGATAAGAAAGTCAGAAACATCACATCTGCGAGGCTTTAGGCTAAAGAAAAGATGTCTTCTCCCAACTTCCGGGAGGCAGCCACATGTGTGTGCTCCTGTTCAGAAGGGGAAGGGTCCCTGCGAGCTCGCCATGTGGAGTGAAGACATCGGAAGGGATTCTCCCCGAAAGCCTAGAAGGACCAATGAATGTGAGATCCTGGAAATTAACAAGGTTACAGCCCCATATCCATGGCGCAGGCCTCATGGGAGGAAACAGACCCACCATCTTGGGGTAGATGCAATGAGTCCACAAGTTTTTACACTGGAGACTTTAATCATTTTAAATGACAGAGATGAATGTCCAGGTTCATGTGGATGCCTGAAAAGAAGGAACTCTGCTTGTCCTGCCACTCGGAGTCAGGGAGCCTGTGTGGCTCTGCTCCCCGGATCCCGACACACTTCTGGCACTCCATTGGGCTGAAGGAGGGTTCACTGGTGTGCCCAGGGCACTACTGGCCAGTGTGCCCAGGGCCTGGATTTTTGGGGGATGGTGGCCTGGAAGTGTTTGCTCTCCATTCTTAGGGCTGTAGGGAAGGGCAGAGGCCACCTTCAGCGTGACAGATGAGTGCCTTCTAGCCCATCCATCTCTGCGTTAGTGAATCTTCCTGCACCCGGAGCCGCGCTGGTTGTTTGAGGTTAAAGCTCTCAAGTTCTTCCTTTCTAGCCTTGAGCTTCTGGGGAGTTCCCTCTCTTGTGCACGGACCTGGGCTACACCTGGTGCACAGCTTCTCAGAGTAGCTGGCCTGCGGATCTTTAGAGCCAGCTCAGTGAGGGGCAGGGCAGGGGCAGGCTGTCTTCTGTCATCCCCACTGGGGAGACTATGGGACAGCTGGGCACTGAAACCACTTAAGGGGAGATAGGCAGATGCTTGGAGGCAGGTGCTGGGCTGTGGAAACCAACTGAAGAACGCTAGCTGTGTGTGGTGGGCATGGGCCTGTAATGCCAGCACTCTGGGAAGCCAAGGCAAGCAGATCAGAATCTGAGCCTAGCCTGGGCATCTTAGTGACTTAGCGAGACCCTGTCTCGATCTAAAATAAAAGGAGTGGGACAGTAGCTCAGTAGCAAGGCCCTGGGTTCAACCCTCAGTACTGCAGGAACCAGCAAACAACTGAGCAAGACTAGGAGCTCCTAACAGCTATGGGCCTTGCTGGGGTTGGGACACTCCATGTCTGTCTCAACTGCCTCAACTGGAGGAAGGCAGTGTTACCCCACCCCTGTGGCCTCCCCGGCTTCTTTAGACAGCGCACAGCTGTGGTCTCATTGTAGACAGATGGCAAGCTGCCACCGGGCATTTTGCTGAAATCTCTTAGGCAGTCTACTTCCGGTGGGGACAGCACGCGCGGGCCCCTGGGGCACTGGATAGAAACCCGGAGGCTTGGTCTCCGTGGTACACCTCACTGGGCACCTGCAGAAACACAGAGTGGGGTGGGGCAGGATGTGGGGGCAGAGCCAGGCTTCCTTTGTCACAGACGCAGAGGAGCAGGTTTGTGAAGGCAGACATCCTCCCGGGGGTTGCGTTGGGGACGATGATTTGGAGAAGTTCTGTTATTTTTATCTTGAGTGTTCAAAGCCCTCATTGCCACAGTAGCTGTCCTTCAGGGGTGGAGGGGAAGGGTTTTTTACAAATCAAGTTGATTAACTACTTATTAGGCAACTTTTCTGGTTTATAAAATTTCTCAGTACTTTGAGCTAGCACTACAATTGTGTTCAGCGGGAAAATGTAAAATGCCTGGTTTCCTCCTGAGAATGTGGACAGAAGGGTGCGTGCGGTTTATACCTCCCACTTCCCCCAGCAGAGGCCTCTTTTTCCCATGTCGGCCCACCCTACATGATCATTTCTCATGCCCTAATAACCTCATCAAGAATTTTGCCTGGGCCTGGTGGCACAGGCCTGAGATCCCCAGCACTTGGGAGGCCGAGGCAGAAGGGTAGCCATGAGTTTGAGGCTAGCCCGGATCACATGTTGAAACTGTCTCAAAAAAAAAAAAAATACTGAAAACTTGGTTGGGGGTGTAGCTCAGTGTTAGGGCACACAGCATGTATAAGGCCTTGGCTGATCCTTACCACCAAAACCAAACAAAATAAAACAAAAACCCCACCAACAATGGAATTTTGGAAGCCTTTGAAATACCAGCCGCTGAAACAGACACTTTGCTGCAGTGTGGACCAGATTTCTCTCACCGGTATCACATTGCCTTGCAGCTTTGAACTAACTCCTCAACCGGTTTGTGTGGGTTTATATAACACACACAGCGAGGCTGGGATCCTGCGAACCACACCCGGCCAGTGGAGAGGGCTTTATTTCTCCCTCAACTTGTGAGAAGTAAGTAGTTGCATCTGCTGTTTTTTTTTTTTTCCATAAGTTTATGTTACAAGGTGATCAAGTGGAGGATAAACCTGAGGCCACCTGGCTGGGGTGGTGGAATTAAGCACGAGGTCACCTTTTCGGTGATCACATTAGTGGGAAGAGGTGATGATATAACTGGGGCGGGGATGTTACTTGGGAAGGGACTGAAAAGCACAAATGATTAGCTTGGAATGTGTGTGCATTGGCGAGGAATGCAGGGCACTGGTGAGGAGCAGTGTGTGTGCATTGGTGACGAGTGTGTGTGTTGGCCCCCAGGCTGTGGGATTTCAGATCGAGGCAAGAGGAAATCGGGATCAGCTCACCACCCGTGTCCAGGAGAAGTGCAGAGGCCTGTGGTAGAGGTTTTGGTTTAAGACATGCTATGCTTCAAGGCGAAGTATTTCCACTCTTTCCTCCCTTCTACTAAAGACAAACAGTACACTCTCTTAGGAACCTCCCGAGAAAGGTGTTTTATCATCATTGTGCCTGTGGCATATAGTGGCCCTCCCGAAATCTGTTTTCTGTGCAAAACCATCTTGGCGAGATCGCTTTTTTGTGGAGCTGGGTAGTTCTTTCAGTGCCTGGAAGGAGAAATGACCAAAAAAGGGCAAGGAATTTTCAAGAAAGGAGAAATATTTTCAAAAATAACAATACCAAATGCAACCTCCCGTTCCCAAAAAGCATGTTTTGTTTCAAAGCTCTGTAAGAAGGAGAATTTGATGTTAAAGATACATCTCCCAGAGAGAAATTTCTATGGGTTTCGGGGGAACTTGAGCATACCACTGTGAGCAAAGTGATGTGGGGAACCAGGCGGGAGGCGGTTTTGAACGCTCTTGCTGTACCAGCTCACGTTTTCTAGTTTTTACTTAAGTTACTTTATCCAAAGTCTTGCTTGACTCAAATGAGAGATGTCCTAGAGAGAGCAAAAGGAAAATGAATGAACGACCCCCTTGAGATGTAACTGGCAGTGTTTACCTATCGCAGGACATTAAAGCTTCACCTCCGATGTTTCACTTGAGTGCAGGGACACACATTACTCTGTGAGGGGAAAGCTCCAGTTTCTCCTGCCGGATTCCAGACTTGTTTCCAGGCAAATGGGTTCTGGTGTGCAGTTGCTAGTGTTAAGGGTTTCCCCTCTTGTTTTAGTTGTGTGAAGTTTTCTTTTCATGATCACAACTTGCCTTGCAGCGAATGGTACATGGTTCCACGTTTGGTTCTGAACTGGTAACTGGATGCGTTTAGGCATCTTAACGTAACTTGACAAAGCCTCGGTAGAGAGCTGTACATTTGTATAATCTTTTGATATGTTTTAATGCACCTGCTTAGATTGTATTGAAATAAAGTACTTTTCAAAGAGAAGTCCCTCAGTGGGCGTGTTTGTGTGTGTCCACTGGGAGAGGAGCCCCGTGTTAAGAGCAGGTAGTTGTGAGGTGAGGGATGGGAAAGTGGGGTTGCCACTCAAAAGAAAGGTGGTTTTCTTTCTTAGAGTTTATACTTCACATGGGCCCAGGCCTTGTTGTAATGTTCTTTTTCCACTGTTTACTGTTGGCATAACAAAGTAGCCAAGTCTAGGTAATTCATAAAGAATAGAGTTTTGTTGAAATAATAGTTCTTGAGGCTGGGAAGTGTAGGAGCACAGAACCAGCTCCATGGAGTACCCACTCAGCCTCTTTCAAGGATTTTCTTGTTAAATCTTAACATGGCAGAGAGCGAACTGGAGCAAGCAGGCTACGGAGAGCTCACTTTCATCCGGGTGTGGTGGCACTGGCCTGTAAATCTAGCACTACGGGAGGCTGGGACAGGAGGATTGGAAGCTCAACTCTGGGTAATTTAGTGACTTAGCAAGACTCTGGCTCCAATTAAAATAAAATTTTTAAAAAGACTGGGCATGTGACCTGCTGCCCATGTTCTACCACTGAGCTGGCCTCGCCGCCCAGGTGCTCAAACTGACAGCAAAGCCGGTCCTACAGCAGCCCGTTCAGCCGTTAAGGGGTTAATTTATCCACAAGGGGTAGAGCTCTGAAGATCCAGCTGCCTTCGAAAGGTCCCGCCTCTCCACACTGCTGCACTGGGGACCAAATTGCTCACACATGAATTTGGGGACACATTTGAGTAAGTCCCAAAACGGAAGTGGAATGAGTTTGGCCCCCTACGAGCCTGGAGGACATAGGAACCTGGAGCCAAGTCAAAAAAGCTGAGGACTTGCACAGTGAGAAAGTGAGAATGGTTTTTGCCTTGAGTACTATTGTGGGCTTATGAAGACCCTGGACCCACCTTGATGATGTCTTTTTGTCTTAGGGCTTGGTTTCTTCACCTGTAGAAGGGCCAACACCTGGAGGAGAGCAGAGCTTACCTCTGTTGGAGGCTGCCCTCTTGTGGTCTTCAAGAGCAAGGCTTCCAGCTACGGCCCAAGTTCCTCCCTAAAGTCTGAGGCTATGTACCCAGCTATTTGCTCAAACACTAATGTTGTGGTGAGGCTATTTTTTGATGAGATCAGCATTTAAACCAGTAGACGGAGCAGATTACCCTCCATAATATGGTGGCCTCGTGCAATTCACCACAGGCTGTAAGAGGAAACAAGAGGAAGAGAATTCTACTGCCAGCCCGTCTTTGGACTTGCACCAATCCCTTAAAACTAACTCTATCCACTTGTGTATACGTTTGTGTATACGTTCACACCACCATGTCTGCAGGATATGCATCACTGGATTCAACCAATTCTGGATCAAAAATGGCAACAACACGGAAGCCAAACATGGTGGCCCAAGCCTATAATCCCTGCACTCTGGAAGGCTGAGGCAGGAGGATTGTAAATTTGAGCCCAGTCTGGACAATTTAGTGACTTAAAGAGATTTATCTCAAAACTTAAATAAGAAAAATCCGGTAATATAAATCAATGAAAAGGCCATGAGTTCAATCCTGGTACTGAAAAGAAAAATGATCCCAGAAATTTCCAGAAAGCCAAACTTGAATCTGTCCCGTGCCTAGGATACTACACATACACAACCTCCTGCAGGCTCCTGCAGTTTCCCCGGGCTCTCTCCAGCACTCACCTGAGCACTGTTCCCCTTGCATCTTGTCTGTGTCTTAAATAGTTAGACCTCTGACACTTGGCTGTGCTGGACAGGTGCACATATTTTTCTTGTAATTATTCCCTAAACAATAAGGTATAATAACTGTGTACCCAGCATTTACCTTGAATTAGGTGTTATAAGTCACTTAGAGATGATTTAAGTTTACAGAAGGATGTGTGCATTTTGTGGGCAAATATTATGCCATTTGATACAGGAGTCTTGAGTGTACATAGAGCTTGGTACCCAAAGAAAGTACTGAAACTGATTTCTTGTGGACGCTGAGGGACGACTTCACGCACACGTACACACACCCTAGTCATTTGGTTCCGTTTCTCTGGAGAACCCTAATACAGAGGGATGATAGAGTTGGTTTAAAAGGCTTGAATGTGTGATTCATAGTTTTCTTCTTAGGAATCCTGGCCGTGAGGCAATCATAATTTGGCCTTTAGAGAAAGGCAGCAACCAAGACAGGATTTTTAATAATGCCTCCCCAAACAATGCCTATATGTATATTTAGATACATATAACTATGTATATGTGGGAAAATATACCAGTTAACTTTATACAAGTAATAGGTGACTTGTATGTACTTTATAGGTATATAAGTTAACTTTAGAAGTTTTAAAACTAGAGGCCTGTGGGTAGGACCATAGGTTCTGACTAGCTCGGGACAAGTCAGTTCCAGTTTGTTGTTTTAAGAGAGAGGGAAGGAGAGATAAAGTGAAGAAGGAAGGGAAGGAAGGTGTGCGCGGGAGAGTTTATATAGATCAGTTTCCTCTGAATGTCATTTTCATTTCCTTCATTTAGAGATTTTAGCCAACAGATGGTTTCTCAGTTGCTATATTAACTAAATTGGGTGAAACGGATGAGTGAGAGGTTAACGCTTCCAAAACAGGGAAACTTGCCGTCATGTCGGGATGACGTCAGCAGTATAGACAGAAACGGTTCGCATAGGGTTTCACCAAGCCCCCAAACCCAGCAATACAGAAGGGAGATACAGAAGTTCAAGTGCCTAACATCAGCCAGTAAATACTAACAGCCTTCTGCCAAAGTAGCTGGAAATAATTTGGTGTTGTGTATTTTAGGTAATAGAGAGAATGCATTTGATGTGAGTATGAGAATTTACTGTGAAGCTTTCAATGCATTTGGAGAGGTTACTAAATACAAACCAACTGCACTGAAAATTGAATTTGGGTAAAAACTGACACTACTATTTTCACTTGAAAGCCATGCAGAATAAAAAGTTATCACTTGCAATTTCAGAGACCCTAAATAACCTTAGTCAAGCCATAATAGTAAGGTCTAGCTGGTGAAGTGGCATGCCTGGAGTCTGAGCCCGAGACTGGGGAGGCTGGGGTGGGAGGTTTGCTTAGGCCTAGGAGTTCACTGGGCTGGGCGGGGGTGTAGCTCAGTGGTTTAAGGTCTTGCCTTGCTTTTGAAAGGCCCTGGGTTCAATTCCCCAGCATCACATTAAAATTTAGCTGGGTATGGTGGCACATGCCTCTAATCCCAGTATTCCAGAAGCTAAATTCAGCCGGAGAGCTGCCATGAGTTTGAGGCCAGCTTGGGCTACATAGTGAGTCCAGGACGAGCCTGGATTACAGACAGGGCAATATAGCAATGCCACCATCACAAAAATAGCTAAATAACTAAACCGAAAAGGATCTAAATGAGCGGGGTGCAGCAACACAGGCTCCAGTAATCCCATACTCTGAGAGGCTGAGGCAGGAGGATTGCAAGTTTGAACCCAGCTTGGACAACCTAGTGATGTCATGAGACCTGTCTGAGCATAAAATATACAACAAGGGCTGGAGGTGTAGTTCAGTACTGAGGCCCGCCCTGAGTTCCCTTACCAGGACTAGGGCACTAACAGCAATAAAACCAAAGCTTAAAACCAACAAGGTCAGGAGGGGAGTTAGGGTACTTGCCTGGCACGCACAAAGTCCATTCCCCAGCCCACATGAATGGGGTGTGGTGGCGCACGCCTGTAATCCCAGCACTTGGGAAGCTGAGGCAGGAGTATTGCCCTGAGTCCAAGGCCAGCCTGGGCTCCATAGTGAGTTCAGGATCAGCCTGGGCTACAGAGCAAGACCCTGTCTCAACAACAACGACACCCCCCCTCCCCCCCAACAAAAAACTAAATAATTTAAATCACAACTCCTTAGGTCCTAACAACCTTAGTATTTCTTAAACCCTGAATAAGCTAACTCTAAACCAGAAAAGCCCACATGATATCCACTGACCCGAAATAACCTTCATGCCCTTAATACAAGATCCAAGTTTTCATCCAGCCTCTGCCTCAACTGAAATGTGTCCCCAGCCTCCTCCTGGAAGCCCGTTGCTCTGCCCTCCTGGACGAGCTGGGCTTGGGCTGCCCTGGCGGAGTCCCTCCCACTTCTGGGATTTGACTTGGAATTCCTAGCGAGTTTCCCTGTGCTCCTCAGTCAGCTGCCCGTGACCCTCTGCTTCCATTTTCTCCTAAATAGTTTCCAATGTCTGAATACAATTATGCATCTTTCACTAAAAATCTAAACTCTGTGACTCCAACACCTCAAGCCATACCCAGCCCTCGATGTACCCTAAACAAAGAGGCCTCAAAACCCCAAGGACCTTGATGTTAACAACCTCCAAGTCCACTGTTTCAGAGTCTTGAGGGTGCAGTTGCTTGACTCTGTCACTTAGGGACTGTGACAAGGTGGACCGTGATGGCTGGGCGATGTGTGAGAGGGCACAGCTGCTCACCTCATGGTGACCAGGAAGGAAGAAGGTGCCAGAGTCCCAATATCCCTTTCATGGGCATGCCCCTCATGACAAAGTTTCCTCCAGCTAGATCCCAACTCCTAGACTTTCCACGATCACCCAACGGTGTCATGCACTGGGGATCAAGGCTTTTTAGCATTTGCGCCCTTGGAGGACATTTCAGGTTTGAATCTAAAACTTGCATATGCAAAGGGACCCTGGAGAGGATCTTGTTAAAAAGCTGACTTGGCACAGCAGGTGTGGGGCGGGAGGGTCCTTCTGCGTTAAATTCCAAAGAGATACTGCTGACTCAGCAATCACACTCAGCATAGCAAAGCTGGGAGCTGCATAAACTTGAATGACCCCAAAGTACCCCAAGAAAAGTAAGACCCCCTACATTCTAAAACTTTCTAAGAGGACATTAATCATACTAAATTCTAAATAACTCTAACTTTTCTTAAGTGCTACTCAAATCATTAAGCCCTGGATTATCCTACATGACACTAAACTAATGCAAACAATGCTAAATGACCCCAAGGATCCTCATAGACTCCAAAAGAACTGATGCTTTCAAGGACACTTAAAAATTCAACTATTCCTGAAACGACTCTCAATCTCAAGAGTTCAAACACACTAAGAGATCCTAAATGCACCTTAAATGTCCAAATTAATTTAAACAAATTGAATCGATACAAAAACTATCCTGAACTCAAACTATCCTACACTCAGTGACCTTACACAGTTCCAAAGGAGCCTAGGTCTATGGAGCCCAACTTTCCCTGTCTCAATGACATTAAGATTAACAACTCCAATGACTCTGATATTTATGACTCCAAAGTCCTAAACTCACCAGGCTTGATGGCACAGGCCTGAATTACCAGCACTCTGGGAGGCTGAGGCAGAAGGATCAGAAGTTTAAGCTTAGCCTGGGCCACTTAGTTAGGTCAAGGAACCCCGGGGGAAATGAAAAATATGATCAGTAGCAAGAAATTGTCCCCATGACCGTTAGCCTGGGTCTAGGCAGAAGGCCAGGTGTAAGGCACAGGGATAAGTCATAGAGGTAAAGGGGATAAGAAAACGAGAAGACAAAAATGGGGGCAAAGGGCCGATTGTGGGGTGAACAGAGCTTTGATTTAGTGTGGGTGGGTCAGAGACTGGGCAGAGGAGTACAAGGCAGAGGTGGCTGATTGGTTGGGACAGCAGGCAGGTGGGGTAAAGCTAAGGCAGACAGGACGCTGTTGGGGGTCAGGGTCCTCATCATCAATTGGCCAGTATGTCCAACTGCCGGACCTAGCACAAGGGTTATAAGTCATGTTTTCCTCAACTTAGTCACTGAAACTGGTGAAAATAATGCAGATCATAGGTTTAATGAGACTAAGTTTAAGCCACTTGTACAGTCACAAAGTTGTTCTCTTGGCCAGTGTGACACTCAGCACTTTGTGGAAAGGAGAGGAATAAAAATCCCGGGAGTGGTCCCTGAAAGGGGCAGCCATCCACAGGATTCACAGAGGATCTTTCCACGAGTCCCGATGAGTCATGGTGACCTAAACCTCTCTATCTCGCCAACCAAGATGCTCTAGAACTCCACAACCACAACACTGTGTTTCCTGAGGGACATAAAAGACAAGATTTTGGTTCCAACGGATACACGCTTGCGACTCAAGTCTCGGTCGCAAAGGTTGGTTTTGCAGTGAGTCATCATTTCTTTCTTTAGATTTTGAAGAAAAAAAAACATTAAAGTCCATAAAGCTGTCACAAAGACAGTCCTACTAATTGAAGGCAGGTGTCAAGACACTAAAGTGAAAACACCTGCTTGGTAGAAGGTACGGGATCACACTGCACGCGAATCACGTACAAAACCAAGGTGTTAGTGTTACAATCAGGAAAGTCTCCCAGAAGCCTCATGCACTTAATTTGATTAAGTGACTTAACTCACTAGTGATTTCACATGCTGTTAGGAGGCGGGCCTGATTGGAGGAAGGGGCTCAGGGGGTGGGGCCTGACCTGGAAGGAGATCTCGTCCTCACTGGCTCCACCCTTTTCTAGCCCTGCTTCTTGCTGGGAAGGCAGTGGACAGCTTTCCCCAGCTTGGGCTTTCTGCCGCTCCTTCCGCCATTGCTGTTCGGACACGAATGGACTGAAACCTTTGAATTGTAAGTTAGAACAAGTATTTTTTTCTTTCAGTTGTGGTGTTAGGTGTTGTGTCTCAGCACTGAGAAACTGACTAAAACTGTGGTTGTATATATATGGCTTTTCTTTAATGATACACACGGTAATGGTTTTAAAAGTCAAGCAAAACCAGCTCTCTCCTGCTGCACCTACACTTGATTTCTGCTGTACTTCTGCAGGGCTTTGAGGTTTGCTGATTCTTCGGTGTTATCACTTACATATAAGGCACAGAAGTGTCACTCTTTTTTCTCCTTATTTAGAAGTGACACATGAATGTTTTTTCCTCCTCATGGACTGATCTGGGGCACCCTGGTCTCCACCTGCTTCCCCACTTCCCTGCCTCCTCCTGCCAGTAGTAACTGTTGGGCAGGTTCAAGTCCAGCTTTTCGTGTGTACAAATCTATGAAAATGCTTTGTGAACAGATGAAGGTTGTCCTACATCGAGCGTTTTTAGCACAATTTATTTTCCTTGAAGTTAAAAAATTTTTGTTTAGCTTTTTAAAAATTTTTTTTGTGAATTTGTCTTCATACTTGTCTCAGGTTCTCTAAATCCCCTATAGTTTCAGCCCCTCCCAGCATTCTATGAATTTTGTCTTCTAGGCGGCTTGTCACGTAGGGGTGACTTCTGGTCCTGGGGCGGGGTTATCACGGGAGAATCTCCCATTGTCTTCCCCTGGGGTTTCTCTTATTCTTATCTGTTTTCTCTTTATTGCAAACTGTGCTATTATGGTTTGGATCTGGAATGTTCCTCAAAAGCTTCGTGGATTTAATTGTTGTGGATTACCTATGGATTCTTGTTAAAAGTTAGGGCTTACTTGGGAAGGGTGGATTATAGGTGTGTGATAGGAGGCTGGTAGGTTATAGGTTACAGGTGTGGCAGATTAGGGTCGTGTTGTACATTACAATCGTGTGGCACATTGCTGGGTGTGTGACCTGGAAGGGGCAGCTCACTGGGACAGGACCCAGCAGGGTACACACTGGTTCTGCCTTTGCTCTCTCATTTGCCTTTCTGTGCGCCGTGAAGAGCTCTCCTGGCTACGGCTTGCTCCACGTTACCCACTTGGGTCAAGTCATTACCATTTCCCTATGGCCCACCTGCATGCTGGGCTCGATTTTTCCTGATCTGAGGGGTCCAACCACTGGTGTCTAGAGCTGGCTTTGAACAGGCGACCCTGCCCGGAACCTGCCTGAATAAAGGCACTTGGCAAACACGTTGCTACATCTCTAGCCTCTGGCCACATTAGAGACCTTTTGGGCCTAAATTGCAGTGTGCAGCAGCCCCGGGTCTGTTCCCCAGGACTCCAGGCCCCTTTGGGTCCATCCCATGGACTCTGTGGGCAGGGGTGGGTGCATCTGCAGAGCACAGGGCAGTGGCTGGACAGTGCCCTTCTTGTGCATAGCACTCAGCCTGTTACTGCTTCTGAAAGATGTACCCTAGAAAATGTTAGGGAAATTTTAAATATATTATCACCTGGGGCTGGTAGCATGGGCCTATAATCCTAATACTCCGGAGGCTGAGGCAGGAGAATCACTCACAAGTTTGAGCCCAGCCTGGGCCATTTAGGGACTTAATGAGACCCTATCTCAAAATTAAAAAATAAAAAATGGGTTGGGGATATTGCTTAGTGTGAAAGCCCTGGGACCTATTGCTGGTACCATTAACAATAAAGTGAAGTGGCACAAAAATCAAAATTTATCTTGGGTGGGTACCTAGTGAATGCAGAGGGCCAGATGGGGACCCTGTGGTGCTTTCTCTGCACCCGCAGGAAAGTTGAACCTTCGTCGCCCACCCCAGGTATAGAGCTCAGGATCCCTGGGGGCATGGGGACAGCCCTGAGCAGGGACTGGGGCTGAGAATGGCAGGCGATGCTTAGCGGGAAGAGAAAGTGAAGCCTGCAGCCTGTCCGTCGTGACCGTGACCATGACCGTGATCGTGGCGGGAGATCTGAGCCAGGCCCTGGGGTGGGTGGTGATCGGGCGCCCCCCGGTGGCAGCATGTCACACCACTTCCAGTTTTACGCTTTTCAGACCAGAAACCGCGAAAGCGTGTTGGAGGACTGTAACTTCCCTTCTACGTAACTGGAGTTTTAAAACCTTAACCATGTGACATTTTGGGCCTAATTTTTTTTAACTTTTAAGTGCAATTGATGACTATAGCCGCCCATCGAGTTTTTTCTCCTCCAGATTTTCCATCTTTGATTAGTTCAGCTGATATTTATTGAGGATCTGTGCGTCCCAGACAGGGAAGCAAGGGCAGAGGGCAGCCGATGGCACAGTGGCCCGGCCCCCGTTTATTTTATTTTAATGATGATGTTAAAGTTTCTCCCCTCCAGCCTTCTATTTCAGCTTTTTCCCGCTTTGAGCACGCCTTGGTTTTCCGTAAGGTAACGTGTTGGAAAAGCAATGTGTTGTCTTTGTAAAGAGATTTCAGCACGATGAACCGAGATAAATAGATACAGTTGTGCTGTCTCGGTTGGGGTTGGTTCCAGAACTCTCCTGAAGCCACAGTCCACTGAGGCTGCAGTCCCTGACACCCAAGGCCACTGTGTGTGCATGGGCCACCGCTCCCCGACATGATCCCCAGACTTGATCGTCTCTGTTGCTTTAGTTCTTAATAGAATGCAAATGCTATGTACATAGTGGTCCATCTGTATTATTTGGGGAACCATTACAAGAGGGAAAGTCAGCACCCATGAAATTCTTCTTCAAAAATGTGTGTGTGTGTGTGTGTGTGTGTGTGTGTGTGTGTGAATCTACAGATGGAGGATCCTCCAGTGTGGAGAGCCGACTGCTTCTGATCTGCCGACTGATCTTGTCTTTAATCTGCTTTTCAAAGAAAATTAAAATCATTTTTGACAGGAGTTTACCTTCCAAGCATGCATGAGGCTTCCCTGCATCTGAGAAAAGCCTTTCCTTGAAATGTTTTCCCTCATTTCTGGGCTGACGATTGTGTGAGTTCAGGAAGAGCGACCACTTCCCAGGACCCCGGCGCTCTTGCTCGGTTTGTGTCAGCCCCGTTGCACGGGACGGAGGGGAGCCCGCGACAGCCCCGCACCTGAGAGAGATGCCTCCCTTGTGTGCAGGTGTTTGGAGTATAGTTTTGACACCTTCCAGGTGGACTTTGATGTTTTCTGAATCAGAATTTTCAATTCCAATCCTGTTCCTCCCATCGCGAGATCTTGAATTTACTCTGCCCCCTTCCCCATCCTCATGGGTATCCTGGCTGCACTATTAGTGCCCATCTCAGGGGGCTCAGCAGGATTAAATGTTGTTAAAATGTTTAGATCTGGACGAGGTGTGCTTTTGTAATCCCAGCACTCTAGGAGTCCAAGGCAGGAGGATTGCAAGTTCAAGCCCAGCTGAGACAGTTTAGTGACTTAGCAAGACCTTGTCTCAAGGCGAAAAATAAAAATGGGTCTGGGGATATAGCTCAGTGCAAAGGGCCTTGAGTTCCAGCCTTATATAACACACACACGCACGCACACACACACACACACACACGGGGGCGGGGGTGGGGAGACTCTGTGGTTAAAATGCTTGCCTAGCAAGTGCAAGGCCCTGAGTTGGATTCCCTAGCACCACATAAGGCAGGTGTGGTAGTGCAGCTTGTAATCCTAGTATTTAGGAGGCTGAGGCAGGAGGATTGCCATGAGTTTGAGGCCGGCTTGGGTTACATGGTGAGTTCTGGTCCAGCCTGGACTATAGAGCAAGACCAGGTCTCAAGAAGAAGGAGAGAGGAGAAAAACATTGTTGGGCTACACATGTGGCGATAATTTTTTATTGTTTTATTTTTGCTTAAATTAATCAAATTTTTACAAAAATCCCCCCAGGCTTAAAAATTACTACAAAGTACAGGTGAAGATAATACTAAATGCAAATTAATGATACAAAAGCTCATGTATAAAGCTATGAATATGTATCATGCACCTCCCAGCCCCCAGCAACCACCCCCCAACCCCACACGTGCTGGCAACCTCTGTATAGTTGGCTGTCTACAAGCTCTTAACATCTGCTTTTAAACAAGTTTTAAATGCATGTGAGAAAAATTCAGTCTTTTGAACTCTTTCTTTTGCTACTGGGGAGTGCATCCAGAGCCTTTGCACAGAGCCACCCCACTGTACAGCCTGTTCTCACAAGCTTTGATTTTTGACACTGTGCCTTACTAAATTGCCCAGGCTGGCCTCCTGGGTGCCTCGGCTTCCTAGCGGTGGGATTACAGGTATAGCCACCGCCTCTGGCTAAATCCAACTGTTTTAAGCCCTCTTTCTCACCCAGAAAAGCCTCCTTGGTGGTGAGAGGCATGGAGGGGGTGTCCCCTGCTGTCCTTCAGGATATCGCCAAACAATGGCTTGCTGTTAAACAATTCTCCTTCTGCCCCAGGCTGTGCCTCCCGGGCCAGCTGGAACTTTTCCCCCAGGGCTTCGGACTTTGCTCTTTGTTCAGTGGTTTTTCTTTCCTGCCAGCTCCCATTCTATCCACCAGCAGGAAGCCATGAGGAAACTTGGAATCAGAGGTGGACACACTTTGCCTTGTGGCTCTGAGTCTGGGGACAATGGGGCCCGGCTTTGCTGCCACTGTATTCCGCTCAACTGCTGCTTTGGGGAAGCTGTTCCTCTTGGCCTTGGGGACAGAGGTGCTTCGATATCAGGGCGGCATAAGGAAAAGGATTCTTCTGTGCTGAAAAGAGGGGGAGGACAGCTGGGAACTTGAATTTCTCTGTGTTTGGATTTCTGATTCCTCATTCTTCAAAACATGGGGGCAGAGCTCAAGGTCGCTCAAGCCTGGCTTTTCCCTCCACACGGATTTAGATCCTTTTTCAGGTTCCCCCTGGAGGGCCCTCTGAGGCCACTGCAGCCCGGAGGCCACTGCAGAGGTCCCTGCCTCTCTCTGACTGGCTTTTTCTCAGATGTGCCTGGATCCAGATGACTGTCCCAGAGTCGCCAGGGTCACTGTGCGCTGAGAGGCCGGCTTGCTGGTGGAGAAGATCTCCAGATCCTTAGCTCCTGGTGGGCGGTTCTGAGGGGTGCGCTGTCGTGTCTTGGAGGATCTCCTTTACGTACCCCCAGTCTCATTTCTCCTTTCCCTGTGAGTACCCACATAAAGCTGCTGGATCCACATCCTTGCTTCTGGGAACCCAGCTTTCCGTCAGTGCTGCTGGGGTCTTCAGTTTTGAGTTGAATCTGTAAAAAGCATAAGGTGGTGACTGTGAGTGACAAGAGCACACAGGACCTTCTGGAGATAGCCTTCAAGGCTGCCAGAGAGAGAGAGCAGAGTAGTGGCCTGTGGAGGGTCGGAGGGGGCTCCACTCCTGCAGCCCCTGCGCCATCTGCTCATTCAGAGCCTGAGGAAGATGCCCAAAGAGGGTATTACACTCAACGTTGCAGCCAGAACCAGGCCTGGTGGTGCATGCCTGTAATATCAGCACTGTGGGAAACTGAGGCGGGAGGACTGCAAGTTTGAGCCCAACACAGGCAACTTAGTGACAACTTGTCTCAAAAATGTAAAAACGGTTGGCGATGTATCTGTGTGAAGGCCCTGTGGGCTCAGTCCCTGGCACAGTGACACACATGCGCACATACACATGTGTGTGCGCACGCACGCACAGCTGCAGCCAGCCCTGGCCCACTCCTCAGCCTGGCCTAGCACCACCACGTGGAGCCCCAGCACCTAGGTGGGAGAAGTCCTTGCTGGTCTCCTCCTAGGAGAGCGGAATAAATTGGAAAGCCTGGGGCTGGTCACGTGACTTACACGTAGCACACACGATTGCAGAGCCGGGATCTCACGACCTTCTGGTGGGCCTGGGACCAGGGACGCCAGCCCCTCCTGGTCTTCCATTGGGGGTGGGAGAGAAGAATGCAGAGGCAGGCGGATGCCCCTACCCCCACCCTCCCAAGCCTCTACAAGTTGGTGAGTTTCGACACATCTACACCCGCATAACCCGCTCACCCTCCTAGCAGGTTCTTCCAGGTCTCCTCTCGGCAGTCTCGGGTGCCCCACCCTCACGGGAAACCCTAATTCTCCTCTCTGTCTCCTCAGATTAGTTAGGACTATTTTAAAGACAGGGTCTTGCTCTGCAGTCCAGAGCAAGCTCAAACTCGCGGCAATCCTCCAGCCTCAGTCTCCCCAAGTGCTGGGATTACAGCATGTGCCGCCCTGCCCGGCAAGTTGGGCCTATTTTTGGTAGGCAGCCGGATAATGTATCATTTTTCACATGATTTTTTTGCCCATTTATGAGCCTGTGAGATTCGTTCATTCTGGTTGTGATAATAGCCATTTTTGTTTGCTGTGTAATAGTCCTCTGTATGTCTTTACCACTATGAACAGGTGACTGTGGACCTTTGTGTAGGTGTTTTATAGCCGTTCCTCCCTGCTGTGCGTGAGAATGCTGGTTGCTCGCTTTCCTGTCAATGCTTGTGGTGGTCACTGCTATGAACTGGCGTCTGTCGTAGTTCTTGTTCTGATTTGCATTTTGCTGATGATCGAGCTTGAGCACCGTGTACTTATCAGCCATTCAGATCATCACCTGTCCCGGTGCTATTCATTCATCTTGAGACCATCTTGCTGTGCTGCCTGGGCTGGTCCCAGGTTCCTGGCCTCAGCCTCCCGCGTAGCTCAGCCTGTAGGCGTGTGCCTCATGCCTGGGTTCCTGTCTCTTTCTATTCCTCGGTACTGGGTATTGAACCCAGGGCCTTGTGCGCTGTAGGCAAGTGCTCTGTCACTGAGCCATACCCCTGGGCCTTTTTATTTCATTTTGAAACAGGCTCTCACTAAGTTCTCCAGGTTGACTTTGATCTTGCAAGTGGGACCCTCCTGAGTAGCTGGGGCAGCAGGATGTGCCACCAGGCCCGGCTCCTAGGACTTTTGAGTCATAATATTCTTTGTACTATGGTTAAGGGATTGTGCCTTTTTCTCTTTAAAATTTATCCTTGCTGGGGCTGGAGGAATAGCACAGTGGTTAAAATTCTTGCTTAGTGAGTGCAAGGCCCTGGGTTTGATTCCCCAGCATCACCTAAGCTGGGCATGGTGGTGTGGACCTACTCTCAGTACTTGGGAGGCTGAAGCAGGAGGATTTCTGTGAGTTTGAGGCTAGCCTCGGCTACTTAGTGAGTTTAGGACCAGCCAGGATTGCAGAGAAGCAAGACCTTATCTCAAAAAAATAAAGTTTTTTTTAACCTTGTTTATTTGTATTTAATTATACACATGTTATAAGAACATTTTTATCGCTCTACACACCTCGTTGCTAGTGGATATCACCAATTCTTTTAACTGGTGTAGAAAACATAGTCTTACTGATAATTTAATGCAAGATGTGTTTCTCTGATTACTAGTGAAATTAAACTTTTTTTGTTTCTTGGTCCTCCTATTTGTCCTACATTCTGTGTTTTCATACTTTGTCAACTTTCTATTCAATTGCTTATCCCTTCTTTGTTCGTGGAAGGTTTTTTCCTTTTTCTGTGGCTCTGGGGCCTCATACATGCTAAACACATGCTCTACAGCTGACTCACAGTATTGCCACTCTTCATACATACTGCAGAATAATGTATTTTGTATGTACTGCGCACACTTTCTTGTTTTTTGTTGCTTGAATTTTTTGAAGGACTTTTTCCCCCTTAGAATAATCTTAGATTTACAGAAAAAAACATCTGAAAAGATAGTTCAGAGAGTTCTTTCTTCCCACAACAGTGTCCTCTTTCATTCTCATCTTCCATCAGTATGGGACGTTTGTTACCACTGAGAAAGTGATAGTGACACATTATCTAGTCGTCCCGTCTCGTTACGCTCCTCAAGGCTGAGAAGGCTTCTTGGACCTTCCTTGTTTCTGATGACCTTGATGGTTTTGAGGAGAACTGGGCAGATATTTTATAGAATGTCTCTTTGACTTGTCTGAAGTTTTCCCTCATGACTAGACTAGGGTTACGACTCGCATCAGATCACAAGTGCATGCCTTCAGTGACTCATGGCTGTTGATGGTGACCTTGATGATCTGGGGAGGGAAGCGTTCGTCAGATTTCTCTACTGCACTTGCTTTTTCCCTCTTTTCATCCTACTTTACTCTTTGGGAAAAAGTCACTGTACTAACGCCACTGTCCAGGAGTGGGGACTTTGGCTCCTCCTCCTTAAGGCAAAGTGTCTATGTAACCTATTTGGAATTCCTATGCCTAGGCGACTTGTGTCTTCCTCCACACTAATGAATTAATTCACTCATGCATTTATATTAGAATGGACTCATGGGTTGCTCTGATTTGAACCTGGGATGTTTCCCAAAAGCCTCATATATTTGGAAGATGAGTGGATCTTGGGGTCAAGTGGATTCTTCACAGCACTGGCTTTTCCCCAGGCACTGCCATGAACAGCTTTGCTCCAGCGAGGCTCTCCGCCATGTTGTGAGTGGGCACGAGAGTAGAGGAAGGAGGAACTCGGCTTTCATAAGCAAGAACTGTGTGTGTGTGTGTGTGTGTGTGTGTGTGTGTGTGTGTGTGCGTGCGTGTGCGCATGCACGCATTCATTCCATTCCTGGCCTGATACACTTAGCTCTGCTGGTGCTGTGGACATAAAAGAAGCCATCATTCCACCCTGTGTACCCGAGGAGCTCATACTCAGCTTGAAAGAGGAGCTAAGGTCAGTGCAGTAAGACAGTGCTGTGAATCTTACTGGTGGATGTTAAGGATATTTTAAGGGGACCTGGGAGACTTTTGTGGATTACAGTCCTGTAATCCAATGGGTTTGAAGGGTTTTGAAGCAGGTACATGAGGTGTAATCAAAGCTGAAGTGAATATTTAATTAAAATGGTCCATTACAGTAAGAGACACGTTAGCAGAAGCCCCCATCAGAGACATTCCCTTTCACTTCAAGCACACTTATCCCATGGTTCTTGCCATTTTTGGAAGCAGTTCTTGAAGTCCTCATTCATGGATGTCTTTAGGCCTGGCTCCCTCTGTGTCTTTAATCAATTGAAAAGGCTTCCAGCAAATTTCCGTTAAAAATAGTACAGGGCTGGAGGAATAATAGTGTAAGGGTTAGAGCGCTTGTCTAGCAAGCGTAAGGCCATGGGTTCGATTCCCAGTACCATATAAGCTGGGTGTGGTGGCACATGCCTGTAATCCCAACATTTGAGAGGCCGAGGCAAGAGGATTGTTGTGAGTTTGAGGCCAGCCTGGGCTACATAGTGAGTTCAGGATCAGCCTTGACTGCAGAGTAAAACCCTGTCTCAAAATAGGTATATATAAAATCCAACAAAACCTTCCAGTGTGTCCTCATTCATCTTGTTGATCAGATCTGGCACTGTGTGACTTTTGGCAAAATGATCATGAAAGGTAAAGGTTTTAAATAAGTAGAGGACATTAAAAAAAATTAAATATTCTCTGTATTTTTTTTTATCTCATAAACGAGTGGAGTATACTTGGGGAGAATTCTAGGTGTAGAGTAGGGTCAAATTCAGATGGATGGTCCCCTGGTGGAAGCCAGTGGGACAGGGACACCAAATCCGGGTACCACTGACCACAGCCAGAGAACCTTTGGTGTTGTAGGCATTGCACAGCAAGCCAGTGCGCTCCCCAGTCCCTAGGAACCTCAGCGCCTTTCATTGCCCACCTCCTGGCCCTCCCCTGTGTATCTCCAAGCCAGCAGGCTCTGAGGTAACATCCATCTCCTCGTCCTCTGAATAGTTACTCAACATGAGCTGAGAAGACGTCTCTTTTATGCATAATCTCCATGTGAGAAGTTGAGACAATTCTCGTTTTTGATGTTTATCAGCACGCTCTTATGTTAAAAATAAACACTGCCCTAGTTTTGAGGCTAATATTGTATGAACTGTTTTCAGCATATTTTTTACAAGTTTTTTGAACTAAGCTGCAGTGCATTACTTGTGAATAGCACAGTGAGTACTCCGAGCATATTTTAAAAGTGTTTCTGTATTTCATAGTGCCAGCTGCAGGCGGAAAGGCATCTGGGCTTGGAACCCGCAGGCTGAGTTAGCCAGCTGGCCAGGCTTGGCTGGTGGACTTGTTCATCTTTTGTAAAAGCAGGTGAAGTAGGAATAAGGTAGTGAGTGAGATGGGCGGGGTTACCTGAAAAGGCCAAAGGGCTGATTTTGGTCAGTTTCTTCTATGTTAATGTGTCCTTGGTTTATTTTTTTCCTGTGGCTTCCATTGTTACCATTAGGAAGTGGGACCAGTATGGTTCTGTGCTCAGAACAGGCTGGAACTATTAGAGAGCTAAGGCCTTTAGGGATCTGTTCTTAACCAGTGACTGGAGAATCTTGTCATATACAGTCCCCAGCTCCCCTGCCCCTCAGGTTGGGATAATTCTGAGGTGAATGTCCTAATTCATTTCCAGAGTCCCCGGCAGAATAGAGTCCCAGTGTGCAAACAGGGAACTTGCTAATGTTCTTGTATTTCCTGTCTTCCCTTCCCTGTTGCAATTTCTCACTTGGAGAATTTCCAGAAATCACCCCTCAGTAGTTCTCAATAGGAGATCTGCTCTTGGGGGGCTAACTGAAAGCAGCAAGGAGCCTACAGTAGAGGCTTCTAAGGGGGTGAAGCTTACTTATGACCTTGATGATATACTGTATGCTCTTTGAACTAGATTATTTATGACCTTGATTTCAGAGCCTACTTTTTGGTATTGTTTTTGTGATATGTCCATTACTTCTGATGTGATTAACTTTGTACCAGATGCTTCCAAGGGTACCCTCTCGGTGGCTTTTCACAAGGACTCCCAAAGGTAGGTGGCATTCACGATAGCCTCTGTATGAATGAACAACAGAAACTCAAAGAGATTAACTGTTTTGCCCAAAGATCCCTGTGCAGGGGACGGTAAAATGTGGAAAACTTAAGTGTATGTGTGTGCGTGTGTGCAGGCGTGCACATGTCTGTGTCACCACTACTCAGATTAAAATCTAGAAACTTCCATCCTGGACAGATTTCCCTCATATTCCTATGAGTTTCACCTTCCCGCTCCAAAGATAATCACCACCCTTTCCTCTCTCATCATAGATTAGTTTCGCCTGTCCTTGAACTTGATGAAAGAGGAACCACCTGTGTGTACTTTTTTGTGTCTGGGTTCCTTTGCACATGATGCGATGTCTGTGAGATTCATGCATGGGGTCCTGTTTCATTCGCTTCGATAGTTTCGCTCTATTGTTGCCCTCTGGTATCCCGTTGTGTGGACGTGCCATGCGGTGATATCCACTCACCTGTTGGCTGACATTTGTGTATTTTGGAGGTTTGGACTAAGAGGAAGGAAGCTGCATTGACCGCTTGGATGAAGGTCTTTGTGTGGACACAGGCCTTCATTTCTCCTAGTGGACACCTAGGAACCAGCTTGCTGGGCCCCGTGTTTAACTTTTAGAGACTGCCGGGGAGTCTTCAGAGTGGTTGAGCCCCTTAGCACCTGCCAGGTGGTGGGAGAGCTAGGAGTGGATGTTTGATGTATCTTCCTCCTATTTAATCTTTTGGTCTTAAACATAATGATGGAGTGTTCTCTCTTCACCTCCAGATGAGGTGAAAACTCTTATTTTAATACTCACATTTCCTCTTCTTGTTAATAGCTCTAATCGCATGTGCAGTGAATTGAAGACTGCAGTTCATGGCACAGGTTTGCTCAGCTGTTGGGCTGGGGGCCTCCTTGGATGTGGCCTCCATCACAGTCCCCCCAGGCCTGGCCTGGGGAGTCATCACATAACACACGCCTAGACAGTGTCCACCCGGTGGCGTGGAGCCCCAGGCCGGCAGCCTAGCTGTGCACATGTTGGTCCTGCACTCCAATCCCGTACCCAAGGCTTGCAGGGCTCTGTTGTCTGATGTCTGTGTGTCACTCCTCGCTACCCACCCACTCCCGGTCTCCACTGATGTCCTGCCGGGCTGTGTGGGTATACAGAACTTGTCGTCTCTGTCTGGCCCTTGAAGCCTCCGCTATGTTGTGTCCCATTAGAAGAGCCGCTTCATTCTCTCGTATTTGCTGGGCTCTGTCCACGGCTTGTGGCTCACGTCCTTGGGGCCAGTGAAGTGCCCTTGCCACCAGCTCCCACGAAGCTCTTCAGCCTCCTTCAAGCCTCTGACATTTCCCCATCCCTGTGGACACGCCACGGCGATACATCCTGAGGTTTTTTGGTGACTCACACATTTTCCTTCTAAAAGTCTTTAAAGTTTAATTAGAAAACATGTATCATTACCCTTTGGGTAAACTTCAGGGACAAACATTTATAGCCTGACTGAGAAACAATCTTCCCCAAATGACTCTTGTGGAATAAATGCTTCTGTGCAACAGCACTGAGTTACATTCACGAATGTGTGAAACCAGGTGATGGCATGCAGTTTGGCTGCACAGAGCCCTGAGGAGATGTCCCAACATGGGAGGAATTGGGGCTCCAGCACCCGCCTTTGGGGGACCGGTGGCTGAGGCAGGCGGTGAGGATGAGGGAGACGCAAAGCAGGTCCCAGTGGAGCACCTCAAAGTCAGCTTGCTCCGGTTTCTGCTCTGCTGTCCTCTTCCCCCAGCGCGCCTGCAGACTACGCCCGCAGGGACCCGAGTGCCCTTTGGGAATGCAGCCCTGATCAGGGCCTCCACCTTCCTCACGCCCTTTCTCATCCCCTCCTACCTCCATCATGGCTACGTAGCGTGGTCCATGGAGCTGCAGTCTAGCATCCCTGGAGCCCTGACAGATGTCTTAGTCATTTTCTCGTTGCTGTGGCATGCAAGATACTTCCCGCCCACAGCTTAAAGGAGGGAAGGTTTATTTTAGCTCACAGTTTAAGAAGGTCTCGGTCTGTTCATGGGCAATTAGCAATGGGGGAAGGGCTTGGTGGAAACCTTGCCAGACAAAAGCTGCTCATGGTGTGGCGAAACAGGAAGCAGAGAAAATGTGGAGCTAGCAAAGGACAGAAATCCCTCTGGGTCATACTCAGGGACCTGCCTCTTCTAATGAGGCTCCACCTCTTAATAGCACACAAATTCAGTGGGTTAACTCCCATGATTGAATCACCTCCCTAACACAAGAGGCTCCTGTGGGACATTCCAGGTCCAAATCATCACAGTGGGATTGCAGGGTCATGAGCCGGTTCTGGGCTGCTGAGCAGAAGCTGCATTTTACCCAGATCCTGGGGAATTCACTGGCCTGTTAATGTTTGAGACGTGCTACCTGAGAGGGACTCTGGCGAGCAGCACAGGGATCTGGGGTTCTGGCTCCTCTAATTCTCCAGCCCCAGTGGGTGCACCCACCTCCAGCACCCCACATCCTCTCTTGCAGTTCCTTGACTGCGCCAACCCCTGCCCCATTTTTGCAACAATGCGTTCACATTCTGTTTCTCCACCAAGACCCCTGTCCCTCCTTTGAGCCTAGCTTTGTCTGGAAACCTGCCTGGCCGATGCCCGGGCTGAGTCCAGTGCTTCCCGATGCCCTCTGGCCATTACACCTTTTCCCACCAGGCTGCAAGCTTCTTGAAGGCAACAGCAGTGACTCCTCCACTGTGGCATCTGCGGGGCTCAGAGGACTGTCAGTCATGTGACAGAAAGCCAATAGCTGTTTATCCCCTAGTCCATCGGTGGTCCCATATGCCATCTCTCCTCACCTCTTCCTGAGCCCACGTACTGTGGAGACGCTACCTAGAAAGAGACCTGAAGGACAGCCATTTGTCCATCAACAGCAGCCCCCACCTAGTGGAAAGGATATGAGCTTTGACTTGTGAGGACTGTACACTTTGTATTTTGGTTTAGATATAAAATACTCCCCAGAAGTCTCATGTGTTTGGAAGGTATTTGTATCATGAAGTCACTACACTCATGATGAGTTGACAATGAGTTCATGGCTCAATGTGCTGTTGGGAGACGAAGCATCCTTGGGAGTAGGACTCTTGTTCCCCACGTCTCCCTTTTCTCTCTGCCTCCTGATCATCAGGTGCTTCCTCCTATGTGCCAGTCTGCCGTGCTGTTTCTGTCTTGGAGCTAGCTAACTGTGAACTGAATGCATTGGAGGTGTGAGCCAAAATAAATCTCCTCCTCTAAGTCACAGTGTTGGGCATTTGTCCCAGCCGTGAGCAAGGGACGAATACAGATCACTGTAGGGATGTGTGAGTATGGGTAGAGGCTGCAACATCAGCCCTTAAATTGAGAAGCTGGTGATGGCCAGACAGGTTCTCGAGAGATGACTGCTCACCTGTCTTTTGTCTCCACATTTACTGGCATCAGGCCGGCAACTTGAAATTGGCCAGGTCACTGTTGACACCGTAGAAGTAGTCAAATGGTGCAAATAGCCTCCGACCTTCATAAACTGGTGTACACGTGTGCACACGCACCACCAGAATGTCAATGCTCGGGCAGTGTGTCCCTTTAGCAGGGACAGTGTCTACAGCGCTACACAATCTAGCAGGATCTCAGTAAATGTCCCGGAACAAAGACTTGAATGAATCCATAAATCCAGGAGGAGGCAAAAGACATTAGCTAACATGCTGAACACAAGAGTCATGACAGTGCCCCGAGGAGGCAATATGTGTAATTCCACACAAAAGCCCCCTGCCAAGGCAGTGGGCGAGGGCCCTTGGAATATGGGTGTAGAGCTTCCCAGACCAGGGGGCCTCGTGGCCTGCCCTGGTGATAGCCTCACAGCTGGGTTCCTGGGAACATCCTTCTGTGTGGCCAGCGTCCTCCCAGCTCAGAGACAGAGCCGGATCTCAGGCCACACCCAGTGCCAACCTCCGGGGGCTCATCTTTCAGTCTGTTCTGCCAGTCAGCTCATGTTGTGGATGTGTAGGTAGAAGCCTCCAGCCTCTGGCCATTTCAAAGGGGGTGAGAGCTAAGAGAAAGCCACTAGCGTTTGGCCTTCTGTTCTTCTGTTGCCCCTGGGAGAGCTGCGGCACTGATGTGGCTTGGCTTAGGCGCAGGGAGGGATAAGTGATAATTAAGAGATGCCATAAGCTCCATTGTATATTCTCTCTCTCTCTCTCTCTCTCTCTCTCTCTCTCTCTCTCTCTCTCTCTCTCTCTCTCTCTGTGTGTGTGTGTGTGTGTGTGATGCTGATTGAACCCAAGGCCTCATGCTTACTAGGCAAGTGCTTTACCATGGAACTACATTCTTGCCCTATTTTTTTTTTTTTGTGAGACAGGGTCTCTGTAGCCCAGTCTGGTCCTGAACTCACTGTGTAGCCCAGGCTGTCTTAGAACTCAGGGAAATCCTACTGCCCCAGCCTCCCAACTGCTGGAAGTACAGGTGTACATCCCGATACCTGACTTATGTAATGCTAGAAAATTAAACTCAGGGCCTTGCACTGGCTAGGCAAGTACTCTAACCACTGTGTTATTTCTGCATCCTGCCCCGCTGTCCTGTTTTGTTCTTGTCTGCTAAGTAACCCCATGTCAAAACAGCCACTGAAAAGAAAAATAGAAGGGGCTGGAGGAATGGCACAGCGTTTGAAGTGCTTGCGTTGCAAGCACAAGGACCTGAGTTCGATTCCCCAGCACTACAAAAAGCCACATGTGTTGGCACATGCCTGTCATCTCAGCAATCAGGAGGCTGAGGCAGGAGGATTGCTGTGAGTCCATGGCCAGCCTGGGCTCCATAGTCGGTTCAGGACCAGCCTGGGTTATAGAGCGAGACCCTGTCTTTAAAAAAATGCTTTGCTTAAAGAGTTGGAAATTCCAGCCAATACAGTGGTGCAGCTGTCACTCAGACAGACGCTGCCTGGATGATCCTGTGCCCTAGCTCACCTTGAAATTCACTCTCCTTGGTGCTGAACTCGTCCTCCTGGGAGCAAAGCACCTTCTCCCGCTGGGACCCGTGTTCACCTGGAGCCTGAGGATGTGCTTCTTCCAGACACCCCTGATTCTTTTCCCTGACCTTTCCTCGCCCTGTTCCCCTGGCCCTGCCCGTCTGCCTCCATCCAGTGAGGCCCACGGGGCCAGCTCCTCTGACCCTGACCTGTCTATTTCCAAGCTTCCTCTAGTTCCTGTCTGGCCTCCTGCCAGTTTCCTTCCATAGTTCACGGGCAAGTGTGTTGGAGTTGAAACAATCTGTATTGTTTAAGAAGGCAATGCTTTTCACAAAAGGGGTAGGATCAAAATAAGACCGGGGAATCCCAAAGGCAGACTGCGATGGGAGGATGAATGCGCCTTCTGAAACTGAGATCCAGGGCACAGGGAGGGCGTCCTGGGAGGGACAGTAGTGCTTGTGTATTGGAGGGTGAATAGTCAGGGTTTCCTTCAGGTGCGAGGCAGAGTGCTCAGTGTGTGGGGCTCACTCCTGCTTGAGGTCTTTCTCACAACGCAAAGAAGCAAACGCTTCTGCCTTCTGGGGCTCATTGTGAGAGGGAGACCTCTGACTTTGGGATTCCGGAGGGTAGCATCTCAGTCCTCTTTCTTCATGGCTACATTTTTTTCAGAGACAGAATCTCTCTGTGTAGTCCAGGCTGGTTCTGAGCTCACTGTGTAGCCCAGACTGACCTTGAATTTCTGTCGATACTCCTGCCTCAGTCTCTTGAGTGCTAGGATTACAGATGTGCCCCACCATGCCCAGTTTATGTGGTTCTCGGGAATTGAACTCAGGTAGTTAGTGCTGCTAGTCAGGCACTTTAACTGCTAAGCTGTTCCTCCAGCCCCTCAGTCCTCTATTTGAGTAATAACAAAAATATTTTACTTACTATTTGAATAATAGAAAACATTGTAACAAAAAATTAAAGTCCTGTGTTATCTGCGTTCGTAGATAGAACAGGTGTGGTGGCCTGTGCGCTTCCTGTGCAGGGCCGAGAAACCATCCAGGCAGAAGTAGACCTGATTAAGGTTATACAGCAAGAAACCCGGATTCCCAGGCCTAATTCAACAGCCTCTCTTAGGTACAGATTTCACAGCTCTGGCCCAGGGTTCCTCACTTGCAAAATGTAATTTAGTAACAAATGGAGAATAATTTAAAAATTTTACTTATTAATTGTATAAAAATTGCAATGATAAGAAAGATAACACAGGCCTGTAGTATCTGTAGAAAATAAAGTGTGGCATCTACGGAGCTCCGATGCAGGCCTGACAACGAGTCGGTAGGACAGGAACCTGCTTGTGCCCCGGGCAGCATCTCAACTTTCTACCCAGATTATCATAGGCTTCATTGCAGACATTTCTGGTGCTTATTTCTGGTCAGAGCAGAGCTGAGACCCCAGAGCCCCAGACCCTAGGTGAAGGTTCTTACTTGTCAAGGAGAGCAGGTGAGTGTGTTTCCCAGGACAGCTCCGTGTGGTCCACCATGGCCTCGGGTATGTCTCAAAGACATGGTACCTTATTCCTGTTGTGTAAGGAATGTCTCGTTTACTCCCATTTTGGGGGCCCTGCATTGCCAGTGGCATGGGGTCTTGTCCCCTTTGCCTCCCTCATAGGGTGCTGAGTGCCCAACTGGGATGGATTATCTGTTGGCAACAAAAGTTAAGAGGGAAGAGGGTGTCGCTTCTGTGGGACCCGTGACATTGGGGTGGGCGGTGTGCAGAAAACACCTGACACTAGCTGTAGCCAGGCTTGCCAGGAGGCTGCTGTTTGGTAAAGCAGTGGCCGAGCTTCCAGCGGGGACATTGACGCTTGTCATGACACTACAGTGGTGCTGTAAATGCCTTCATCACTAGCCTGGCTGTAGCAAACCTGTGGTCTGTCACCATGCTGTCTGCCTTGGGCACATGGGTCCTGTGTCCATGTTTCCATGGAGACCCCACCAGATTCCAGAATGTGCCATGTGAGAACATATGGGCGCCTTAGGGTGTCCTTGTCCAGCCATATACAGCCATGAAGGCCGAGTGCTGGGTGGGGATACCGGAAGAACCACACTGCAGGTGTGAAGTAGTTACTGACTATTTGGGAGCTTGAGGGAGGGATCGTGGGCAGCTCAAGGCAAAATCATGGTCACCATGCGCAGGCCACAGCTCATTAGGCCTGGGGGCTGGGGGTAAATATCCTCAAAGTCGGTAGGTGCATTCTGGGCCAGGTGGGCACAGGGGCCTCCGGGGAGGAGCTGCCTGTCTGTCCAAGCTTGGTAGGACAGCAATGGATGCGTGCGTGGTGGGCGCCGTGCCTGCTCCTTTGGGCTCTAATATCTATAGGACACGTTTGGTGGAATGCAGACACTTGCATGTGTAACTTTGCTAAAAGTTTGCCAGAAGGCCAGGGGCAGGCCTTGCCCTCCCCAGGTTCTGGAAGTACCGATCTGTGCAGACACACCACCCCGGACCCATAAGCCCACACGCTCAAGGCCTGATTTGCAGTTTTCTCTTTGAGACATTTTGTGCCAAGAGTTAGACTCGAAAGGGGACCTGGAATGGTTTGGGGATATTCACGTAGTGCTTGTGGTCAGGCTACTTAGAGAGCTTCAGGTGTGTCCTCTGAGAAGGAGAGAAGGCAGGTGAGCCTTGCCTGTGGAGAAGGTGGCTTTTGCATCCTTAGGTGACATACACACTCTGTGGAGTTCCTGCCATCCTTACGCTGCTGGCGGGTGGGGAGTTGCTTCCGCTGTGTGGGGACATAACTGAGTCATGTCTAGTAAAGTTTAAGTCACAGTCTTTGCTCCAGAAATTCTGCATGTGTGAGTCTTCTGCAGTAATAAAAGCATCAGATTGCCAGAAGGTATATATAAGAATGTTTATTGTTTGCAGTGGCAAAACCCCCCCCTGGAAATAGTGACTGCATTCAGGAGAGTGCCTCTGTACACGCTGGGCAGGGCCATCTAGGAGGATAGTGAGGTGACAGCCCCTGACCCAGACAGCGTCAGGGTGCAGGATTAAGTTAGGAAGGCAGATTGCAGGGAGTAAACCTCAAGTGCATAATTACGGTATCTAAAAAAGGTTCAAGGAAGGAAAAATCCTTATGTATTTTAGTGTAGTAGAAGAGGTAAAGCTACACCCCAAGGTGGAAGGAGAGGTCGGGGTTGGGGAAACAAGAAACCAAAAATCAGGAGAATGGGCAAAAGTCAGTGCATAAAGTTAAGTAAAAATTCAGACCCTCGAAACTCACCTATACCATCATGGCAAACTCATAATTTTTACATGCAGATGAATAAGGAGTAAGAAGTTATACAAGGAGTATAAAAACATTGGCTAGAAGCCAGCCTTTGATTAAGTCAGTTTCTGTTTTGGATTTCCATTGTCATTTTAATGCATTTTTGTAATAAACATGTACTTTAAAAAGTCAACACGCTGGGGCCATGAGTGTAGTGGTTGGTGAAATTATTCATGTTACAAAGTGACCACATCAAGAAAATTCAGAAGCTCCTCCCGAGGTCTCGCTCGTATCAGGCACCTGGGAACCTTCGGCTGGAGTGAAAACCCAGACTCTACAATGTCTGCCTCCTAACTTGGCAACACAAGCATGCATATTCAGATACACACACTTTCAACGTAAAATGCCGCTAACACATTCTGCATGCACGACCTGCCTCCTTCTCACTTGCGGGACTATCAGTGAGGTGAGAAAATACAGCTGTTTTGGGAGTGGGCCACGTGGGCCTGCTCTTAGCTGCGGTGACATCCCTGTGCTGGTGCGGCTGCACGCACGGGTCCTTGGTATGTAACTTGTGGCTCTGAGTTCCAGTATCATTATCACTAAGTACTTTTCCCCCCTTCTTGTCATTTTTAAACGGTACATAAAAATAATTTCTGCATAGTCTACACCATGTTTGGCTTTCTGATCTAGAGCTAATAGGGCCAAGGAAACAGGCGAGGGTAGGCACCAGAGGCAGGAGTTGCGTGGGCTGGTCATCTGAGCTATCTCAGGGAGGGTGCATCTGCCTGGGCCACCCCACTTCAGGTCCTCCGTCTTCAAGTGAAAATTTCTCAAGAGTGTCCTTGAGAGCCGAGAGCAGTGGGAACACAGCACAAGAGGTGCTTTATCAGCCCTCATGCTCTGAAATCCTGAGAAGACCCATTTTTGTTCCGTACGGATACCTTTCGATTTGACCACACCAGGGCTGTTAACAACTCCTGGAGGCCCGTGAGAAGATGGGAGCGGGCTAGGGCATCTCTGAGCATTAGATTCATTAGATCTTACTCCAATGATATTCATGTTTTTAACATTAGGAAAAAAAACTAGTAAGGTCGTATATCAACTCTTGTTTATGGCAGGCATAAACACTTTACTGGGCCTCCCTAAAGATATCATTGCTTTCCCCCCTTTATTGCCAAGTAAAGTGGTTGGAAAGTATGGTTAAGGGCTTGGTACAGGCCTTGGTGTGCCAGGCCCTCCCCAGGGAGCTGGGAACCAGCAGTGAACTAGCCACAGTCCCACCACCAGCACAGCCTGCGGGAGGATCAACACACAGAGACACACATCTATCAGATACAAATACCAGGGCGAATTCTTGGAAGTCGTACTTGAAGTGCAGACGGGCTAGTTCTTTGGTACCTTCAGGACACAGTGTGGGGTGGGATGGGCGGAACTGGGGTAACTCCCTCTGTGGTCTGCTCCAAGGCTCATCTCGAGGCCACTGGCTCTTTGCCTGCTTAAATCAGGAGGAGCCAGATGAGGCCCAGCAGGCCCAGCGTCACTGACTGGTCCACGGCCACCCGAAATCCGATTCCCCTCTCCTGCCAAAATTCGCAGTGCTTGAGGGAGCAGAGCTCTTTGATCAGCTGCCACAGGACCCGCTGGTGGAGCTCCTTGTCCTGCCTCTCCTGGGAGAACTCGGCCTGGTTCTCCGCCTGGGTGGTGTTGATGCAGCTGGCGACCAGGGCCTCCCTGGTCACGTTGGCTTCGGAGCAGCCCTCATAGTAGACGTCATCGGGAAGCTGCCAGTAGTAGGCCTCATAGTATCGGTTGCCCTCGGCTCCGAAGTCGATGTCTAGCTTGTGGCCCTGTCGGATGAAGGAGCCGGGGCGGTGCTCAGCCACGCGGGCCTCGGTGACCTGGCGCGGGCTGGGCGGGACCTTCCGGCTCCACTTGAACCTGTGCTTTATGCCCCGTGCCTGGACTGAGGAGAGAGGGCAGAAGAGCAGGACACAGACGACAGCCAGCCCCCAGGTGCCCAGGTGCTTCTCCATTGTGCCAGAGGCTGTGAGAGAAATGGACAGGGCAGGTCAGGTCCCGGCCTGCAGCCTCCCCGGCCCCACCCCTAGCTTAGCACATACAGACACAGGTATAGATGTATGTAGGTATATGTTGTCATGCTGGGGACTGAACCCAGGGCCTTTGCACTGAGCTACAGCCTCATCTCTAAAGCACTTTATTGTTTACTTTAACACGCAGGGTTGCACTGTGTTCCTGAGTTACTCGGGATGGGCTTGAGCTCGTGATCCTCCTGCCTCAGTCTCCAAGCATGCTAGCGTCACTGGTGTGTATCATGATGGCCAATTTACAGAGCCTAAAGCTTACCAAAAAGTCCTGTTACCACCGAGCTACACCCCAACCCTTAAGCATGGCATGTTTTCAGCAAAAGAATGGCATTCTTGCACCGTTTGCATTTCCCTGAAGCATCATGGGATTTCCATGTTCTGTCTGCACAGGGTGAACTCAAATACCCAGTTTCTTTGCTATTGCTGGGAACTCGGTCAATTCCGGGCCTGACCTTGTTTTCCCAGAAAGATAAGAAGTTACATCTGGCAATTAGCAGGCCTTTGAGTTATGCCTGGGAAAGGAGACCAGAGGTGGCTGTGCGTCAGGCACACAGGTTTTCTTTGGGACCCCCAAGATTTCAAAGCAAAGGGTCCTGGGAGGTAAAAGAGTTGGAATGAAATGCTCCCAGGCATGCGCAGTATGTTTAATCTTCCTCCCGTACCTGCTATTGGGCTGAGATGGCACTATCTTAGGCACATCCCCCGGCTGCTGGTCGTAAAGCTTTTTTACAGAAGAGAGAGAGAGAGAGAGAGAGAGAGAGAGAGAGAGAGAGAGAGAGAGGAAGAGAGAAGGAGGAGGAGAGGAGAGAGACAGAGGGGAGAGAGAGAGGGGAGAGCCCAACCTTCTCCTACATGGAGGGATTAAAATATCCTACAGGTGCCTTCTTTAATCTGACCGCCAGGGGACAATGTACCCTGTGCGCATCCTCCTTGGTCTTGATCACACACTTACTGTGCGTCAGCCCCTGGCCTGAGCCCTTCTGTGACGTTGCCTAACTTAATGTTCACATGGGGTGGTTATGTGATTGTCCCTGTTTTTAAAACATTGTACCGGGATTCAGAGACACCAAGTAATCTGTCCCAAGCTGCACAGTAGGAAGTGGCAGACTTTTAACTCAGCTCTGTCCCCGCACGCTGACTCTGTGTGCCACCAGCCGTGTCCCCCTGCCCGTCAGGGCTTCAGGAGGGGCTGTTGTTGAGGCATAGCGATTCCCAAGCCAAGCTAAGACTACTAAGACCCTTGAGGAGTTTCAAGGGGAATGAGACCAAGGGGATGTTATGAGGGCTTGGGGGAGGACCACTGGTCTGGGTCGAGGGGCCCCCAGGGTAGCTAAAGGGAGGCTGGTGTTCCGGAACTCCCCCCACCCCATCTCCAATCCGGTTCCCTGCTATAGCTGGCTCCTGAAGTGACAGTGACCATTGTGGACACTCACCTCCCAAGGTTAACTGTCAGGGCATCCCGCCACCTGGACCTTTGCCTGCAGGGACAGGGACACCAGTGCCCCTCTAGTGCAGTATGCCCGGGCTGCCTTCTAGGCCCAGAGTCACAGAGTCTCGGGAGTGTCAGAGCTGGCGGAAGGTGTGAGCTAGCTGGCTGGGCACACCAGGCCTCCGCAACCCAGCAGTAGTCCTGGGAGCGAGTATGGTTGCTCTGAAAACATCTTCAACTCTGAGAAACACTGATTCTTGCATTTACAAAGGAGGGCAGGGGAACCTAAGGGCACACCCTCCCCTCTTCAAAGCTGCAAAAGGCTCCACTCACCTGTCCTCCTGTGGGCACTGCCTCGTCTCTGTCCCCTGGGTGGCCAGGAGCATCCAGCCTCTGGCACCTGCCCTTCCTGCCCCTGATCACAGTGAGCTCAGGCAGCTTTCTCCAGGGACCCGAGCGTGAAGCAAGCACTCACCAGTCTCCAGAAAAAGGCCCACACCTGTACCATCCACCGGTACCCGTTGGTAGGGGAAATCGTAAAGAAGAGTAGTAATACAGAACTTTAAGCGTGAGTCAAACTAAAGGCCCCAGAGTTCTTGAGAAAGCGCTTAGTTTACAGACGCTACGGCTTAAAGGCAGAATAACAAAGACTAAGGGTGGAGACGGGCAGGGGAGGCAGGGAAGGATGAGCGCACGTTCTGTGCAAGCACAGATTGAACCAGGCAGCCAGCCGGTGGCATTTGGTTGTGGCGTCAAAGCTTAGCCTGCAAGAGCAGCGGGGATGGGCGCTCTCACACGTTTGCCCTGGCTGGGGCCTGTCCCTACAGAGGGGAGAAGCAGTCCCTCCTCGACTTCCAGCCTGGGGCAACGTCTGATCAGGAAGGAGCCATCGGGACCCCCAGAATGGCCTCCCCACATACCTGGTTCTCAGCTGGGAGTGCGCCTGAGCTGAGCCGTGCAGTCCTGCAGCCCAGCCCTCGCCAGCCAGGCCCTTCCGGCTATATAGGAACCATGGGGGAGGGGCCTCCCTGGTGCCTCCTCCCAGCAGGACCGAGAAGGGGCTCCGGGGCCACTCCTCCATCCTGAGAAGGATGGGCCTTCTTAGCTGATGGGAACTCTGTGGAGACCTTGAAGTTCAGGAAGACCCGAGATGTGGCACTTACAGAATGGGGATGAGAAAATGCTCTCTGCATCTACAGCAGAGGGGTCATAGGTGGCCTGGCTAAGTGTGTGCAGCGTCCTGTCCCTGAAGACAGCAGAGGGGCCTCCTGTTCCCTGCAGCCCCTGTGGGCCGGCTCAGTTCAGTAAAAGGACAAGCATTCCTGCGACCGCGGTGCCCTACAGCTGGGACCCACAATCCGGAAGAGGGCCTCACCTCTTCCGGGTAGGTGGGAAGGGAGGGGGGACACACAGGAGCAGTATCTGGCCCTGTGGGCTGCCTGGGGCTTCTGGGACAGACCTAGCCTGAAGCTAGTTCTAGCAGAACTAGCAAGGTGCTGCTCTGTGGGGACTCAGGGCTAGAGACAGAGTGAGGTGAGACCAGCCCCGTGCACGGATGGTGAGGTTTAGAGGGGGCTCCTTGGAGTCCCCACAGGTGATGCGCGTGCTCGAAACGATCTACTCCTGGGCTTTATGTGGTGACTGTCCAGGGATCCTGTACAGGTGGGACTTGCTCAGCTTCCTGTTATAATTCTTACTGCAAAGAAAAAAAGATCGATGTAAATTCTATATGTGAGAATGGGTTAGGATTTCCCTGCAAGTAGAATGCAATCTTTATACCGAACTGGAGCCCACGGGATTCCCAGTCGTTTCAGAGCTCTTTTGCAAACTCAGTGGTTGTTTCCTAAATGGCCAGCAGGTGGCGGCAGACGAACTCCCCAAAACTTGTCAGCCTGAAGGTGGGAAAACCCGCCGAACCTGCACAAGAGGAGCTTCCCAGCTCTGTCTGCGCTTGGCCCCTCCGGCTTGGCCATCTTTTGTCTTCTGCTTTTATTTTTAAAGGTTTACTTCCTTCTTTTAAAAGCGATGTTTTTGGCTGGGGTCACAGCTAGCTGGGCATGGCAACTATAACCTCAGACGCGCTAGACAGGCTGAGGCAGGAGGATTGCCCTGAGTCTGAGGCCAGCCTGGCCTTCATAGTGAGTTCAGGACCAGCCTGAACTATAGAGTGAGACTGTCTCAAAAACATCAATAAAAACACACAAAACAGAAACACACCAGCGGTATAATCTAGCTTACTTGCAAAATTCAGAGAAGAAAAAAAAAGATCTGTCATTTCATTGCCCAGACCTTGTGCTCAGTACAGTTTTGTTCAGTAGATACAGATGCTTGGGATCATGCGTACAGTTTGCTGTGCTCAGAGCTGGAAGACAGCCAGGATCTTTTGGCCCGGTGCCTTTGCAGGTCCAGATAGGCCCAAGGTCACCCAGGAGGTGGGCAGTGTGTTCCCAGCAGGCCCATGCTTCGTTCCGAACTCTGTGCCTCCCTGCCAGGCCCGACTATAGGACAGCTGTGCTCAGAGGGTGGGGAAGATTAGGAGAGCTGCGGAGGCTGCAGATTCCTCCCGAGGGCGAAGAAAATGCTGCTCTCAAAGGCTCACAGGTGGGTGGCAGGTATGGGGTGCTGGGGAGAAGGGGTGGCCTCGGAGATGTCAGCGGGCTGCAGAGCTGTTAGGCAGCTGCAGCTCACAGACTCAGGCCGGTCCTGCCTGCAGCTTGGCTTTGCTGCCTGTGCTGATGAGCAGACAGCCAAGGAGTTAGCTGAGGACGCGTGCTTCTTCACGTGAGGGGAGAGACCAGGGCCTGTGGACTGTGTGCCCTGGCGTAGGCAGTGATGGCGCGTGCAATACTGTGCAGTTTGTCTTCCAGACATCACAGGGCGGGGTGCTCCATGATGCGTGTGGGGGGCTGTGGTGTATTTCCCTTAAATATATGAACATCAGAAAATCATACAGATTGAAAGAACCCAACAGGAAGGAAGGTTCTAGAATGCATGTGTGGGTCATGAGTTTATTGATTCCTTGATGTTATTAGATTGCAGGTCAGTTTGAGAGCACGTATGAATAAACACAGTGACCTCAGAGACACTGTTTCCTGTGTTGAATGATCTCTACCTAGAGAGGCCCCCTTGTGGGAGGACACCACGCTGTGGGAGAAATTGATGGGCGGATACGTAGGTTCTGATGCCGAAGGAGCTCGTGGCAGAGACAGAATGGAAACCCAACTTGGAGTACAATACGCTTCCGAGGTGGTCGTGGAGCTGCCTGAATGTCTCTGTCCTCCTAAAATTCATATGTTGAACTCTTAATGCCCAAAGTGATATTAGGAGGTGGAGCCTTTGGGAGGGGATTGGGTCGTGTGGGTGGAGCCCTCATGACCAGAGTTAGTGCCCTCGTAGGAGAGGCCTGAGACAGCCCCTTTGTTCTTCCTGCCATGCAAGTCGAAGCCAAAGATGGCTATTTGTAAACCAGGAAGCCTGCCTCTGCCAGACGCTGAGTCTGAAGCACCTTTACCTTGGCCTTTCTAGCCTTCAGAGCTGTGAGAAATACATTTGGCCATTTATAAGCCACCCAGCCGGTGGCATTTGGATATAGCCCCGTAACTGGCCTAAGTAAGTAAACACATGTGAGCTTGTCCACACAGAAAGGTGCACAACTCATTATGTATATTCACAAACTGAACACACGCATGTCTCCTGTAGTCTGAGTAAGACACTGTGTGTTACAGGATCCTCCTAGGCAGGACCCTCGTGGCTCCCCTGGGTCACCGTCACCTGCCCGGTACTGACCACTGTTCTAACTCCTACATCATACATTGGTGTCTGCATTTCACATAAATAGAATAATACAGAAGGAAATCATTTGCATCCACCTTTTGCCACACTGTCCCTGTGGGATTCGCCCACGCGTGTGCAGTTGTCTATCATTCGTTCCACTGTGTTCGTTCCATTGCTAGTCGGCAATTCACACATCGGCTCCCTGCTGGTGGGTACCCGGCTAGTTCCCAGGGAGGAACTGTCTTGCTGTGAGCCTTCTTGCATGTTCCTCTGGCAGCCATGTTTCTCTTAGATGTTGACTTACTAGATCATGGAATATGCCTACATGTGGCTTTTTTGTTCTTCGAGTTCTCTTGTTGGTTGCTTTGTGCAAATTGTAGTGTCATCTTCCTCTCCGGGCTCCAGGTTGTCTGCTCTTCTCAAGATGGCCTGGAGCCTCCGTGTGGGTCCCCCGATGTGTGTGTGCCACAGCCTGTTGTAGCCATTGTCATGGTTGGGAGCACACACCGTGCTGAGCTCCCGGGAGCACAGGGCCTGCACTGCATTGGCATGTGTTTGCCCCGCGGGCCTAGAAGCTGATGCCTCTAGGCCCCTTTCATCCCTGCTGTGCTGGTGACCTGCACGGTGACGATATTGTCACATCCGCACTTGGTCAAAGCCACTGAGGTGGGCTGTTCCCAGAGGTGGGCTCAATACCCTAAACCCGCTGCAGGAGGGGTACAGGTCACAGCTTGACCCAGTGAATAAAATGAGCCAAGCAGAAACAAGGGCAGGTGGTGAAGACCTGTCCCGGCAGGAGATAAATTTAGTGACACGCATAGCCAGGAGCAGGATGGGAGCCTGTAGGGGCACCGCAGCGTGCAGGAGCAAAGGCTGTGCCAGGCTGCCGGCCATTTCCCCGCAGTTCCCTGCCTTCCTGGTCAGATGGCACCTGCGTTTGGGGTGTGGCTGTGGGGGTGACTCCGGGCCAACAATGGGATGGAATGTATGGGACGATGGAAGGGAAAGGGAGGAAGTAAGGAGCCCTCAGTGGAATGGCGGAGCTGCAGAAGGCCTTTGGTCACCTTGGGAGGACCTGGCCGCGTGCTTGTGGGGGAGGATCTTGGTGAGTGGGGAGACAGAGGAGCCATTGGCAGAGTAATGGGAAGGAGGTCATGTTTCAAGGTGACCAGACTCTTGGAGCTGCCCAGAAAGGAGAGAACGTGGAAGGGTGAGACGACCGCAGAGCACGCAAGGCCAGCCTCCGGCGCCACCTTGCGTTCCTCCCCAGCCTCCCCATCGCTTTCTCCTGGTCACCGGGGCTGTTCGGGCACATCTAACCTACTCCTGTGACCTGCAGTTGTCTTCTGTTCCTGAACAAGCAGTGGAGTGTCCTGAGGGAGAAAGAAAGGTCTCTGAGGCTGTGCTACCTGGAGTAGGACAGTGGGGATAGCTCTTGTCTCAGTGTGACGACAGTATCATGACCTAGGGTGGTCTTTAGTCTCAGGGGAGGCCTCAGCTGCCACAAATGCATTGAACCTGAGGCAAAGATTGGTTCTGTTCTCATTCTGCCACATTGGCCTCCTGTGACCTTCATCGTCACGGGTTAAAGGAGAGCTTTGGCCTTTTCGTTCGTGTAGAAGGTGCCCTGGACCTTGGACTGTAAGTGGTGCATTTGCTGGGCATCTTTGTGGAGGCAAGCTCATAAGCTCACACTGAGAGTAGGTTTCATATCTGTTCCAGGGGTATGCGGCCCACCTACCCCAACCACTGCAGATGAGAAGTCATCAAATGCTGCTCCATGCTGTGGAAATCAGATTTTCATCTCAGTGGCCCCTTTGACAAAAGGCAAAAAACAAAGGTCCAAGGGCTGCTTTGAAGCCACAGGTGTATGTTCAGGGCTTAACTATGTCATTGGCCTGCTAGAAATAATCGTGAGGGCTTCATAGCTGTGAAGACAACTGGAGCAGAATGAGGAGCCTGAGGCTGAGGGTGCAAGATCAAAGCCCCATGAGGCTGGTCGCCTGTGCTGGGGTGAAGCGGCTGAGCTGCAGAGCAGCTGGACGGGAGAGAGCAGGGTGCAGGGCTGGGGGTGCACTTTCTTGGTAATGGTGGATGTAGGGTCTGGATACAGCCAGAATTGGGAATTAGGGCCCTGGTGCTTTAAATGATCCTAGGAACGTCTAACATACATATGGCAAAAGTACACACACCACAAAGAAAGAATTGAGTAAATGTGCACAAACCCAAAACTCCATGTAATTACTGTTGTGTTCCCAATGTTGCAGCCCTGGCATCTTCACTTCGAGCATCTATGCCAGTCTCGCTTGTATTCTGTACTTTAAACAGATGCAGTCATTGGCTGTGTGCTCTTGTGTGGCTGGTTGGCTGTTTATTTGTTTTGTTTTGAGACAGAATCTCACTATGTGGCCCAGGCTAATTTCAAAATTGGAGTGATCCTCCTGTCTCAGCCTTCCGGGTGCTGGGTTGTGGCTGGTCTCTTTGGTTCAACATTTTACAAAAGGCTCACCAGCTCTGTTGCCTAGAGACGTGATTTTAATGTTCTTATTCCTCCATCGTACATGGTTGGATGAATAGGCCACAGTTTGGTCATCAATTCACATGTTAATGGTCCCTTGTTCGGGGCCACTGTGAACACAGTTGCTGTGAAGAATCTTCTGCCTGTCTCTGGGTGAGCAGCAGAGTGGAAATGGCTGGGTCATAGGAGAGATGTTCATCCATATTTGGTAGAAACTGCCACTTGTCCAAAGTTGTTCAAATGATAAGGACCCACCTATATAAGGGAGTGCTGATGGCACCATGTGGCCTGCTCAGTGATGGATTTCCTGTGTCCTTTAAAGAAGTCTCCCCACCATTCTTTAGCAAAAGAACTCAGTGAAGAGGTTTTGTTGAGTTGCTTAGACAATGACAACAGATTGGTCAGTGGTCATGGCTCCATGTACAAGGCATGAAGCCTAAGTTTCTCTCACTAGTTGCAGGGCCCTAACCTGAAGGGGAGCTGCCCTCAGGTAGAGTTTGGAAGATACAGGAACTTGAGCAAGAAAAACATGTCTATATTTTCACTGACCTCTGCCTGAAATATAGTTTTTCCACTGTGGAAAAGCAGGCCACAGTAGCATTTGCCGTACCTGGAATCGTAGGGCCCCAAAAATCAGATGCGTCACTGGTAGGATAACCATACAAGCTTTCCCCCTGCTAGCACAGAATACTTGACACCCACAACTTAAAGACAGAGAGGTTTAGTCTCAGTTTATGGTTTTGGGGATTTAGTCCATGGTTGGCTGGCTCCAAGGTGAAGACATCATGGCGCAAGTGCACGGTGAAGGAAAGCTGCCCAATGAGCGGCAGCCAGGAAGCAGAGAGAGCAGGGAGGAGCCGAGAGACAGAATACCGCTTCCAGGACCTCCTCGCCCTCTGTGACCCGTCTCCAACCAGGCCCCGCCTCTTGGCAGCACTCTTAGTATTCCCACAATCCAATCACTTTCTAAAACCCTTACCTCTGAAGACAAGAGACTTTGGCGGGGACGGGGTACATTTAAAATCTAACAATAACCAACTGTCCCACTTTGCCTGGAGCTGAAGGAGGTCCCAAAATATAGGATCTATAGTACTAAAATGGGAAAGTGAGGAGCAATCAAAGAAATTACCCATCTTAATGCTAAATGCAGCAATCTTAAAATACCCTTTGCACTTATCACTGTGAAATTATGTTAGAAGACTCAACAGTCTTAATTTAATAAATGCTAAAATGTCTTGATGACTATATTTCAGTTTAATTGATTTCTTTGCTAGCTTATGTGTTTTATGGATTTAAAACCATTATCTTGAGCAAGATCCATAGACTTAACCTGACTGACCAAGGAGTCTATGGTAGGAAAAGATATTTCAGTTTGTTCTTAATGTGTCTAGAGGAGTCTTCCAGCTGGAGACAGCCAAGATAGTCCGGGTAGAGGGAACAGCGTGAGAAAAGGGATGGAGGCTCCTCACTTCAGTGACATGTCCAAGGAATTGGTATGTTTGGATGCTCGTCGCCTCCAAAACTACTGTTAAATTTAGGTGCCATTTTAACAGCATTAAGAAGTGGGATGCTTAAGAAGCAATTAGGGCATGAAGGTTTTGTCCTTAGGAGCAGGGTGGGTGCCAATATAAAAGGTCAAACTTGTCTTCCTGTTGTCTCCTGTCATGGGATGGGTGTGTTGAGGAGCTGGGGAGACACCGTCTTCTGGGAAAAGGGCAAAGTTTCCCCTGGGTGAATGAAGGGTGTTGAAACAGTCTATAGGTGGAGGCGTTTATGGTGTAGTAGGAAAGGGAAGACCCTCCATTGACACAAGTCTTTGGTTACCAGACTTCCCATATTCCAGAAAGGTGACTAATCAGTACCTGTCTATTCTAAATCGCCTAGTCTCAAGTATTCTGCACACTCTGAGTCATGTGTGACATTGTGGCCTCACCTGAAATAGCCTGACATGACACCTGGTCATCCTCCCCCGTGTGTCTTCTCACACCCGCATGTCACATGAGACAGACTAAGAGAGGGACCGACCCTAAGGCAAGGACTTGGAGTGAATCTGAGTGATGAGGCCAGGTCTTGGAGAGAACGGGGCAGGGGTGACTCTTTCAGGACAGCTGTGTCTTCCCAGGCCACACCTGCCTCCAGTACGGTGTCTTGGATTTGGAGAACTGACCGAGACTGTTTCTCCTGCGTGTTAGCCGCCATATGGAAATACATTCTGATTTTCCACGTGGACGTGAACCAGTTCCTTCTAGCTTGTTGCCCTCCTGACCTCAAATGAAAGAGCCAAGCAGGTGTGAGGACGCGGGGGAGGACGACCAGCTATGATGGCAGCCAGTTCAGGTGAGGCCAAAACGTCACACATGACTCAGATTAAGTGTCCTGCTCGTAAAGGGTCCAGTGAGGCTTCAGAAGCAGGTGAATGGGTGGAGGTGAGGACCCATATGTGACGTGGGCAGCCAACAAGCCAGGGCCTCCCTCTCACGAGTCCTGGTATTCACACTGCCCAGTCTTGCCTCAGCAGCTCAGCCCGTGGCCAGGTGTGTCCTACCTCATCAGCATAGCTATCCTGTGAGGCGAAGGAGGAGGAGCTGGGTGTGTTGAGGAGCTGGGGAGACACCGTCTTCTGGGAAAAGGGCAAAGTTTCCCCTGGGTGAACGAAGGGTGTTGAAACATTCTATAGGTGGAGGCATTTATGGTGTCGTAGGAAAGGCGAGACTTAGGCTCATCCCCCACACTTGTGCATGAAGCCACTTCCTGGCCTCCTGAGTACTCATTCACTCCTAAAGATACAGAGCTCTGTTCTGAGGAAAGTTGAGTATCTAACAGTGAATAAGGGGGTCCACATTTCTGCCACCAATTCCTGCACATCTTTCTCACCCGAGGAGGAAGCCCCTGCCCATTCTCTGTTGCTTTCTGCTCCCCCCCACCGCTCTCCAACACCTGCTACTGGCTTCTCTATTTTATACCTGTAGAAATTTGCCTAGGCTGGCTCTCTCATGTCAGTGAGCCATGCAATAGCTGTGTTTTAGTGCCTAGCTTCTTTCACTTAGTGTCACATTATTCAGGTTCCTCCACATTATTGCTTTCTCCCTCTTTTTATTGCTGAATAATATTATATGGTCTACAAAGTTTACTCATTTTATGTGGTGATTTTACAACTACAAACAGGAGATGTGGAATGAAGCCACACTTCTGCTGCCCAGTTGCTCTTCACGTCACTAGCAAGGTGGCGCTCGCCGAGGCTCTTGTCCTGGTTTTGTTTGTTGTGTCCATGTGCTGGAAGGCTCTGTGGACCGAGCAGCTCGTGCTGGTTGAAGTCACAAGTCTAGCAGTGGCGCAGCGTGCCACTTCCACGGGTGGCTGTGAAAAAAATCTTGCTCTTCAGCTTCTCAAGCGGGGAATGGTTCCTGTCAGACTTCCTGTGGCAGAATCTGGAATCGACTGAGCACGTGATCATTCGTTCATCCTTATCTTCGTTTGTCAAAGGGCAGAAGGGGACAGTTCTGGTGGTCCTTCCTGCAGGCTGGAAACTCACCTATTGAGCTGGCCTTGCCCGCAATGAAGTCTTACCATCTGTGCAATGCCACGTGTCAGTTGTCTCTGGAAGGTGTAGGTTAAGGGGTCTTCAGACAGTCTGGTAAGAGCAGGCCTTCTGAGGGGGATGGAAAAGTAGAAAAGAAGGGAATTTAGAGACATCCGGGAAGAAGGAAAAAATAAGATATTGGTTAATAAGATATTGCCCTCCCTTCTCAATGTGCTCTTGATCTGTGCATCTAGACAAGGGGTCTGCTGGCACATATCTGGGAGGCCTGGAGGGTCCTAGAGCCTCTCTGTGGGACACCCCCTCTACACCGGAAGCCTTAGGAAGGCGAGTGTTGGCTATAAGGAAGCCTGAGTAGATACCTCCCGAGTGTTGGTGGTCACCATGAGTGTGGTGGGAGTATCTGGTACTTAGGCTTTGCAGCATGAAGGCAAGGGACCTTCCCAGCCTTCTCTAGCACCCACTGAGTTCCAGTGTACTCTGATTGATTCATGTTAATTAACTCCTGATCAGCCCAGCTCCAAGCCAGGTGTGTTGACAGTGCATTTGCGTGTGGGATGGACATTATCTGGCTTAGTGTTTGGAATCTTTGTGGACACAAACCAAACTAAACAATTTTGGTTGATCATGAAACTCTTCGCCTGGAGCCAGCTGGGTGGGCAGGGGATGGTGGCTGGATTTCTCAGGATTTGTATCCAGATACAACTATTTGTTGTGCAGCAGGCAACCCTAAGGTGAATGCCGGGCAGTGAGCCCATCTGTGAGGGGGCACAGAGTGACCTCATAAGTGATACCTTCACCAGAAGCCTAGGAAAGTATGTGAGCATGGAATCCTCACAAGGCCCTTACAGTGCTGGGACACAGATACATTCCTAGGACATGTCTAGGAGATGATGTCATGGACTGAATTATGTACCCACAGAACTCTTATGTTAAAGTCCCAACCCTCAGTACCTGAGGATTTGACTGTATTTGGAGACAAGACTCTTAAAGGATGACTAAGAAAAAATGAAGTCCTCTGGGTGATTGTCTTTCTAAAGGAGTTAGAATACAGACCCAGGCGGAGGACAGACCACTGAAGCCTCGGAGGGGAGATAGCTTCTCTGCCGCATTCTTACGTAAAGTCACAAATGAGGACAAAACATTTTCATAATGTGTTTTTGGGAATCATCCTAACTGTGCATTCTTGGGCAATGACAGAGTGGATGTCTCTGGATGTTGTCTTCCTAAAATGGAGGTCTTTGTGAAGATCTGAGAAGGTCACGTCCACCATTTGCTGGGCATGGAGCCTGGCACGGGTAGGACCTTTAATAGTACCCGAGCAAGATAATAACATATGGGAGAAGGGCTACTCACTGATGAGAGGCCAGGAGTCCTTCATTCAGCTGGTGACTGAGAATGGGCTCATGCCCTGAAGAATTCTCAGTCCCAAAGGGGGAGCGTGGTAGGTTTTAAAAAGGCAAAAAAAACCACAGGAATTTTTTTTTTAGAGGAACAGTACATCTGTGTGCAAAGGGGAAGGATTGCAAAACCATCAGGACCCAATAGAGGAAGCTAACACCTGTGCGTAAAGGGAAGGGCTGTGGAGTGGGAGGTTGCAAAACAGAATCAGCCGCAGTAAATTCCAGAAACAAACAGTAGTAAACAGAGTTACTCAGAATTTATGCCTTGTGCCTGGTTTTGGGTGAGATTTCCGTTAACAGCCTAGGGGCCAGATCAGCAGAGGGGGAGCCGCTGGCTCATGAGGAAGCTACACAGGCTGGCCTGTTGGTTACGTACACAGGGGGAGTGGTTGGAGCAAAGACCAAGTCAGGGAGAATCCAAGATGACGGAGCTCTAGCCACTTCATAATGGCATCTGGGATGGGGTGGTGCATGCTATGAGACAAATTAAAAGTAATAGTCATTGTTCCTTTATTTTTAAATTTTAATTTATTTATTTAGACAGGGTCTCACTGTGGAGTCCAGGATGGTCTTGAACTCACTATGTAGCCCAGGCTGGCCTTGAACGCATGGCAATCCTCCTGCCTCAGTCTTGCGAGTACTGGTGCACACCACCACACCTGGTTTATGTACTGCTGGGGAGTCGAATCCAGGGCTCTAATTGCTGTGCTATTCCTTCCACTCTCACTGATTCTTTTAAAAGAAGTATGTGGTCACCCATATGTATTAGCGTGGTTCTCCAGAGAAACAGACTCAAGAAGGACAGATGTGTGGCTTATCACGGGAGGTTGGCTCATGAAATTTTGGAGGCCAAGAAGTCCTGAATTTGCTGCCTTTGAACTAGAGAACCAGGAAAGCTAGGGGTGTAGTTGCAGTTCAAGTTTATGGGCCAGAGAACCAAAGAGCTCCGGTGCTGTAAATTCTTGTGCAGGTGCAGAGACTGATGCCTTAGCTGAAGCAGCCCGCAGGGAGCCAAGGGGGCCAACTCCCCTTCCCCCAGCTTTTTGTTCTGTTGGTGGCCTCTTGGGATTGGGTGCTGCTTGAGCAGCCTGCTGGTGGACTCAAATGCGGATCTCCCCAGGGCACCCTCCCAGACACACCCCTAATTGCCTGGCAGTCAGGGCCCTCCTTGACCTAGCCGAGTTGACTCGAATGGCTCAGTGGTTAAAGCGCTTGAGCAAATGCTAAGCCAAGTACTGAGTACCCGAGTTCGATTCCCCAGCACCACATAAACTGGGCATGGTGGCGTGCACCTGTAATCCCAGCACTTGGGAGGCTGAGACAGGAGGATTGCCGTGAGTGTCAGCCTGGGCTCCTAAGTGAATTCAGGACCAGCCTGGACCACAGAGTGAGACCCTGTCTCAAAAAAAAAAAAAAAAAAAAAGTAATCATGCTGTGAACTTTTTTTGAAAATATAAAAACAATATAGAGGGAAATAAAAATCACTCGGCATTCCCCCACCCACAATAGCTACTGTTAACATTAAGGCTTTTATACTTCTGGTATGTGTTTTTCTAGGTATTTGTAAACTTTGCTTCTTTATTTTATTAGCAAAATACAAACTGCCCTTAGAGATTCATACTGTGGTTTTGGCTTACAACTCCCAGCATTCTCGGCTTCTGGTTTCCCAGGGAGGGGGTTGGTCTCCACACATAACTGTGAGGACCTCAGGCCGGGCAGCCTTCTATTTCTTTTGCATCTTTCTGTGGAGCGGTGGATTTCCATGTGCAAAGTCCACACCAGCAGCATCACCTGGTGATTTTTGGGAAATAAATCCCTCCCCCACCCCCTGGACTTTGGAATCAGCAGCTCAGGGTTGGAGGTGTGTGGGTAGCCCTCTGTGTTTAAGGAGCCTTCTGGGGATTTCTGGTTCCATCGTGAGACAACGTCTCCCCACACCAACCTTGTCACTGGTGGTCCACAGGTCTGGCACATCATCATTTATTTGATTGCAGCAGCTAGGAGCCAGGACCTGCAGGTTCATGGGCACTCTGAGGTTCAAGGAGCCCGGCTCCAGGTAGTGAAGGGAAGCAGAGGTCTACAGAAGTTCCAGTGAAGCCCATGACCCAGGTGTGGCTTCCCTGCAGAACGTGGCTGGGCTCACAGGAGATCAAAGGATGGCGGTAGAGGTAGTAGCCCATGATGAACTGTACCCCGGGTAGGAAATGTGGAAATGAATCACACAGTGTTCAGGTCCGTCAGCAAGCTCAGGCCCGGAGTCTGGAGAATTCACGTTTGGAGTATGGGTCCCAACATATGAGAAGCAACAAAAATGGAATTTTCCATTAAGGGCAGAGGATTTGTCTGTGGTCCCGTCCCTGGATGGGGAGGAGGGACCAAAGGCAGCTCTGGCAATTCTCCACAAGAAATCTCTCCAGGAAGTAACCTCAGTTGCCTTTATTTACTTTTAATTATTTATCACTATTTTTTTTGAGGCAGCACTTACTCTGTAGCTCAGGCTGGTCCTGAACTCAATATGGAGCCCAGGGTTTCTTTGTTCTCACAGCAATCCTCCTGCCTCAGCCTCCAGTGTGCTGGGATTACAGGTGTGCCGCCACCATGCTCAGCTTATGTGGTGCTGGGGAATTGAACCCAGGGCCTTGTGTTTATTAGGCAAGTGCTTCAAGCGCTGAGCTGCTCCCCCAGCTCCATTACCGTTATTCTTTGTGGTATTGGGGACTGGATCCAGGGCTTTGGCACTGAGCTCCATCCCTGGCCGTTTCCAGTCCATTCTGTTTTTGAAACTGGGTCAGTTTGGTAAGCTCCTGAGTTGAACAAGCTGGGATTAATTTTGTGATTCTCCTGCCTCAGCTTCCCAGAGGGCAGGGATGACAGGCCTGTGCCATCATGGCTGCCTAGACTCTGAAACCTTTATGTCAGTCATTTGATCTTTTTTCTTAGTAAAAAGTTCTTTTTGCACAACTCGAGGGAACTGGAGATGGATAGACACTATAGGAGCCTGTCAGATACAGTTGGGTAGTGTTCACTCTGGCTGTGAAACACCAAGGTTTTGAACGGTTTGTGTTTTCAGTGGCATGTACGCCTGTGTGTGCATGCAGGAGGTGGAATCCAGGGCCTTGCACCTGCAAGGCAAGCACTCTACCACTGAGTTACGCTCCAGTCCCCAGAGGACTATTTTCGAGAAATTAGAACCTTCAGATGATAGTTATTTATTAGATAATTGGCAAAAAACAAGAACTTGAAAATAGCTCCAGAAATGCATAAGGATCAGCTTTGGGGTTCACTTAGAGGGAAGTGATGCACTGGGGGTTTTCTCTCTGATTCAGTAGATTGTGATGTACTAGTCTGGCCTGGTCGTGAGCAATGGGGTCTCCCGGTGGTGACTCTCCTCTGTCTGTCTCGCACCGTGTTGGGCCTTTGATCACTGCAGGAAAACGCCACTGTATTTGTGCCTCTTGAAACCTTCATATTTTTCTGAACATCCCCACAAACTGGCTCGTACCCAGGGCAGGTGACAAGTGCGCCGATGAGATAGGGCTCTTTCATGCAAATTACACTTATCTTCTCGATTCTGACGCCATGACACTCCACCATGACACTCCAACATGCAGCGCAATCCCCGTGTGCCTTCTGTGTGTGTACTCCATCCTAACCCCAGTGGATACCCACTGGCTGCACAGGGTGCCGCCCAGGTACCAGTCGGGGCTGTTTGGAATTCCTTTCTACAGCTGCGGGAGAAACCTCCACCAGGGTGACGCAGAGCACCACAGGCTGGGGAGGATGTGAGCTGCAGCACCTGGCTCGAATTGAGACACTGTGACACGTCCAGGGGCCTCTTGGGCCAAAAGTCGCGGTGAATCTGAGGTGATGGTCACAGCTCACGGGACCTGAGAATATTTTAGATAGAGTTCGGGTTGGGTATGTACTTCAGAGCTTGTTAGGTTTCATTTTAATCAAGAAAACCTGTTTGTGAGGGCTGAAGGAAGAGCTCTGGTTAAAGTGCTACCGAGCTCAAGGCCCTGAATTCGATTCCCCAGCAGCACACAAAGCCGGGTGGAGTGGGGCACGCCTGTAATCCCAGCACTCGGGAGGCTGAGGCAGGAGGATTGTCATGATTTGGAGGCCAGCCTGGGCTCCGTAGTGAGTTCATGACCATGCGGGACTGCAGAGAGAGACCCTGTCTCAAAAAAAAAAAAGGAAAAAAAAAAACCTCGTTCAGCATGCACGAGGCCCTTTATTCCATCACCAGCAACTCCCTCCTCCCCTACATCTGTTTCTACCTCCATGACAGCAAAATGTTCCGGGCGTGTGAGAACCCCACTTCCCCTGCCTTGGGGGCCTTTGCGGTCCCCCGGGGGCTGACCACGCTGACATGCTTGCAGAAGGGTGACAGGAGCTAGTCAGCAGCTGGAAGTACGGACGAGCGCAGGGTCAGAGGCACCACTGGACACTCGCGCCCACGCGGGCCCAGCGCCAGGGGAAACAGCACACTGGCCGGCGGTGCTCACCTTAGCTCAGGTTTAATTTCAGCCTGATAGTAAACATTTATAAATTTCTTAAACAACAAAACAAGTACATGCAAAGTTACAAATATAGAAAATATGAAGTACATGCGTATTTCAAAGACCAAGTTAGTAGTTGACCACTTTGGATTCTTACACGAAACCAGTCAGTGCACGCTGTAAGCCGAAGGGACGTGCAGAAGGGATCCCACACGTTAGGTTCACCTAATACCTTACGGATCAGCTAAGGCGTTAGACACTCCAGATGTCAACTGCCCTGAACATGACTTCTAAGTCTGCCATATGCAATATGTATTTTATATATATGTTTTACATAGAATACCCACACAGTGCAAGCCAATGACAGTGCAGAATAGTAACATTTGTTAGGTGACATTGAACAATTTAGGCAAAAATTTTACCCTATTTCAGTGACAGCAACAATTTTTTTTCCCACTTGGAAAGGGTCCTGTTTCTGCCATCTGTAACTCAAGGTATTTTTAGATTGTCTCCCTGTTCGATGATTCGGAAGCCAATTAGGTTAACGTCAAGCTTGTTTCCAGTAAATGAACAAAGGAGATTGGTCTGCAGTGTTTGGAAGGTGGTTTAATGTCTGTGCTGCCCTGTCTGTCTACAGTTGGCTACTAAGGGGAGGGTGCCACCTGGACGGGGAGGTTGTCTCCCAGCGTGACATTTGCAAACGCTGGCTTTTTCAGCCCAGGCCTTCCATCTCTTACAGGGAGTTATGCTCATACCCTGTGAACACATCCTCGGGCTGGAGGGCTGGCATTGACCCAGTACTGTGACTCTCAATGCAGTAGCTGCTGTGCAGTCCCTTGTGTAAAGGCAGAATGCCACTGGAGCTTTCTGCCGACAGACATGGGGCACATACTCCAGCAGGCCAAAGCTAAGCAGTCTAGTGTCTTTCTTCTTCCTTGTTTGAATGAGCACTGGGTGGCCTCTTTTTAAAATTGGCAGAAATGCCGTCAGGTTTTCTAAGAAGGGACGAGAATATACTTCTTAACCACTGCTCAGCTAGGACGACTGTATCCGGCACTCTGGCTGTTGAAGGAGCCACAGGTGTTTAGACAGAGATACTTAGAAACTGGAGATCTGGCTTAGCCTCAATCTGTTGCACTAGACCAAAAATAAGCCCAGATTAACGGGTGACTGTTTGCTCTTACGCTCTTAGTGGCCTGGCATTAGCACTGGCCTGAGAAGGTCTCAAAGGGGCAGCCGGTTCTACTCTACATTTCCCAGTGCCTGTCAGAGCCAAGGGTATTAGCCTACGGGGGACAAAGAGAGAAGCAAGAATGAGACACCACCCCTAGAAGGGCTGCAGGTGGATACCCCTCCCCCAACCTGGACCAACACGAAGAAGGTGGAGGAAATGGCACCCTCCTCATCCCACCATCAGGAGAATAAGGAAGGAGATGAGGAGGATCATGGAAGGTGAGCACAGCATCACCGCTGTGGACCTCCCCTGGTACTGGTAGGCCTGGGCCTCCTGCTGGTACTGGGTGATACACATTTGCTCCACAACACGCTCCATTATCTTAATGTCGGTCTCGGTGAAGTTGTCCCCCTTGGTGGTGGTGGTGACCGTGTGTTGCTTGATCGTGATGTTGACGCAGTCGTGCACGAAGTTGTTCTGGTTGCTGTACTGATCGATGGGCCTGTAGTACACCTGGTTGGGGTAACGGTTCATGTTCTCACGGTAGTACCGGTCCTCGTAGTCGTTGCCAAAGTGGATGAGGGGCCTGCTCATGGCGCTGCCCAGCATGTACCCACCAAGGCCTCCTACCACCGCCCCCGCGGCAGCTGCACCCGCCACGTGCTTCATGCTGGTTTTTGGCTTACTGGGCTTGTTCCACTGACCATGGCTGCCTCCTTGTCCCCAACCACCACCATGGGGCTGGCCCCAGCCACCACCACCATGGGGTTGGCCCCAGCCACCGCCATGAGGCTGGCCCCAGCCACCGCCACCGTGGGGCTGGCCCCAGCCACCGCCATGAGGCTGGCCCCAGGTGCCTCCGCCTTGGGAAGGGTATCGGCTACCCCCAGTGTTCCACCCTCCTCCAGGCTTTGGCCGCTTCTTGCAGAGGCCAATGTCACTCCATGTGGCCACAAAGAGAACCAGCAGCCAGCAGCCAGAGTTCACCATGGTGGACGTTCTGCAAAACAAAGAGGAAGGTGTCAGCCTCCCACACCCATGTTCAAACCTCCACGACAGCTGCCGCCCCTCGGTCGCATGCTCCTCACACCCTGGGCCTCTCCTTGGACTCGGGAGAAAAGCAATCAGAAGCCAAAGGGAAAACTCATTTTTGTTCTCTGACACACACTTGATCTTAAGTGAATTTTAAAAAGAATTTTTATCTATTTTCTGGAAACTTGATAAAGGCAGAATGTCATTAATGTTGCTCAACATAAACATAACCAGCTGGGCCTGGTGACATGAGCTTGTAATCCCAGAATTCTGGGAGGCTGAGACAGGACTGCAAGTTCAAGTCTAGAGTGAGCGACTTAGTGACTTTCCAAGACCCAATCTCAAGATCAAAACTAAAAATAAGCACAGAAGTAGCTTAGTGCTAAGGAAGTAGCTCAATGCAAAGGCCCTGTGTTGGATCTCCAGGACCACACACACACACAAACATAACGTCTACTTGGTCAATTGCATTTGGTCTACAAGAAACCACTCCCCCCGGTCAGTTTGGCAAAGTTTCAACCTTCCTTAGTTTGAAAAGTGGAAAAGTCCTCACGGGGATTCTGGAAGCTGTGTCACTCATTTGTGAGAAGGGACATCGGCTTCCGTGGGGCACTGGCCCTCTACACCAGCTGGGATCCCTGACCTACCAGTATGGACCTCACGCTCCTCAACTAGAGCAGTCACTGGTGGGCGTGGGGCTGCGACGTGAACCCTGTGATGGTCCTGGGCTGGTCTTTTCCTCAAACATGTTCATGAAAATCTTAGGAGTTCAATGTCTGGTTACAAAGTAGCCCCCCTGGTCGGTGCAGCAGGAATCAAATCACTTTGAAGTAGGCTGATTCTGTGTCTTTGCTTTGCAGGGATGTAGGAGGGAAGGAATAAATCTCCCTTGTTTGTCGCTGTGTCCTTGGGAACTAGGGCAGTGCCTGGCACAGCACAGTGCACAATGGAGGTCTGTTACGTGAAGGAATTATTATCCGTTCAAAGTAGAAATGCCAAGAATTTCCCCAGAGGAATCCTCAGTACAGTTTTACTAGAAATAGGAAACACTCAGGATTTTGCAATCCCACTTGTGAGTTCATTGTTCTCTCTGTGGAGAGACGGACAGACAGACGGGCTGCTTAAAGCAGGGTACGTGGGCATTGTTCACAGTACATGCAGTCACATACTTGCTGAACGAGCTTGGGTTCAGTGGTTGATGTAAGTGATTTATTTTCTTCTAATCTTTGAAGTAAAAGAAATCTTTCTTACATATAAAAAGGCTGGCATAATTTAGAAAACAACAGACCAAACATCAGAATTTGTGATTTTTCTGGAATGTCCTTCGCTAGATCAAAAACCAGCTTAAATAGCTCGCTCACTTTCGCTATTCAGTTCCAAGAGCAGAGGCGAAAGACCCCAAGTAGAAGGATTTTTAGCAGTATGTACCATATACTAGGTAAAGTCATACACTCTATAAAGTGTCACTGTGTGCCACAATCCTGAGGCAGCACACACCGTCACATTGCAGTTAGTCTTCTGTCCTGCACTGGCATTATTTTTGAATTGAATTAGAAAATTAGTTTTCATAGCTTGTAGAGCTAATGACTAAACTGGATAATATCCACAGGTAGAATTATTAAATGAGTTAATATCCTATTATTAACATTACTAAAATCAGAAGTGCTGCCTTCTGATAAATCAAAATATATATGGAAATTGCCCATGAAATCAGAATATTCAGATATTAACAGTTTGGGATTTTGGAGGTTCAACTGGAGGGTAGGGGTCAGAGGGGACGGGCTGGGGCCGTGCTAACTGGTCCCGTCCTGCGCCTGCACCTCCCAGCCCTGGTCTCCTGCAGGCCTGCTTCCATGACCGACGCCCCATTTTCTCACGGGGCCCACCTCTCAGCCTCTGTGCTGTCCACACACCCCAAGGAACCCAAGTGGGGGGCTGTCTCCTTGGTTACTAGCTCCCAGTCCCAACTGTTTGTCAGCTACTTCTTCATTCCACTTGACCTTAATCAGCCAAACACACTCAGAATTGTTTTTCAATTTTCTCTCAGAGCTTACATTCTTCTTTTCCCAACATACTGTGTTAGCGGACGTCTCCCTCACATCTCCCGAGTCCTCCACAGCCTCCCTCCCAGCCCCGACCATATGCTCCCCACCTAACCTGCAGACCTGTGGTGCCGCCCAGTGGCACTCTGTAGCCAGGATGCAAGCCAAGTCCTGGCCACACTGCCTAGGCTGCCGGTGCATCCGCTCTCCAGCTGCCAGCCACTGCTCAACCCCAAGCACGTCACCAGCTCTGGGCCTTTGCACTTGCTCTTCCCCCAGCTACTCATGTGTCTGCACAAATGTCTTCTGGGGACAAATGTTCCTCTTGACGATCGGCCTAGGACAGTGCCCCATCCTACCCCCATCCGGCTTTATTTCTTCCCAGGGCAGCCATGGCTGCCTGATATTTTACTTATTGTATGGCTACTGTTCATCGTCTCTACTGAACTGTAGCCTCTTCTAGGACAGGAGTTTGGTTCTGTTCACAGCGGTCTCTAGACATGTGCCCAATTCACCAACATGCAAAACGCTCAGTGAATAACTACCGTGAAAGCATCTACGGTAAAAGATAAAGAATGTGCAAACCAAAAATATTTAGAATAGGTATCTAGAGAGAAACACATTTGTAAATTTACAAAACACTTTCTTCTGCAAAGGACAGCCAGCACCTTCGATTCAGTCAAAAACCATTTACTTCATGTGCCTGTCATGGCAGTGGCCTCTGGCTGGCAGGGGACAGAGGACTACCTGGATGGCCAAGGCAGCAGGAAGAGGGGCCTGCGAGGGCACAGCCCTGGCTCAGGCTTGGGACACATCTCCTTTGAGTCTGGAAGAGTTAGTGCTCTGGGCTGGGGGTGTGGCTCAATGGTAGAGCACTTGCCTAGTATGCAAGAGGTCCAGGGTTCTATCCTCAATATCACACACACACGAGTCCATGGAGAAACAGGAACAGGCAACGTTATTACACAGTAATGGTGGCAGAGAAGAAAAGACAGGCAGAGGTGGGCAGGCCCCCGAGGGCATCTGGGGGCGGGAGGCGGGCCATGAGAGGGCACTGGCAGGTCTAAGGAGCGTGTCATGCAGCAGAGGTCAGGCCCAGGGCCTCACGTGCCAGGTGAGCGGACATCCTGACTGCCTGGCACAGCTTCCACGTGCTGCTGCTGTCCCCTTCCACCTCAACAGTGCCCTAGTCAGTGCTGGGTCACGTGTCAGCCCAACGATAAAGTGTGCAGAGTCTAGTCCTGAGCTACAGATACTTGGGAGACGGTAAGGAGTTTAGGGTTCTTTTTCAGGAAGACCACTGTGGAAAACAGACTTGGCAGAGAGAGGGAGAGGGGGTGTTTGTCAATGAAGAGGCTACTTATTAGCCTGCTGTGGTGAGGTGGGTAAAAAAAAAGCCAATAGATATGGCTAGGAGAGTCATGTACGGTGTGATTCCGAGGACATCCTGAAGGGGGCGCTCTGTGTTTGACTCGGAAGTTAAAGACAGGAAGAGGTGAACTAGGCTAGCCAACTGCCAGGCCAGGACACAGACTAGGCTGCAGGTCTGAAAAGAGCTGGATAAGGAGCTTGGGTGTTGTCAAGCTACACATGGGACAAGAGATAACAGAAGGTAGTGAGCTTCATGGGTCTGGCACTGAGGAGCAATTTCAAACTAGAGATGCAGTTTGGGGAGTTGTCCCCACTGCAGGCAACAGGGAGGTCAGAACACAGACATAGGGCTGGCCAGTATTCTGAACCTGAATGCTGGATACAGTTAGATAATTTTAGACCACATCGTTTCTAAACCAGTTGAGAATGAGAACAGTAATTATGAATATTTAATTATGAAAATATTAAATATAACAACTTCACAAGGGGAAAATGATTAAGATGTGATTATATATATATATATATATATATATATATATATATATATATATATACCAATTCCCCAAGAATGCAGTTATATATTATGAATACACACTAATTAAAAATAATAGTTATTGTGAAAAGACACAATAGCTTCATTTAGAGAATCATTTCTAAAGAAGGCTCAAAACTTAGAACTGGGAGAATTTCTACTTACAATAAAATTAGAAGGAGCTTATGTGATTTACTTCAGATCTCTCTCCAAATCAGGGCACCATGTTCAGAGACTGGGTTTCTGGGTCTCTGGCTGAGTTCTGACACTGTTCATCTAAGCTCCTCCCCACAAAGAGTCAGGCTGTGGCCCAGCCCATTGGCTTAGCTCAAGATTGTTTAAGAAATATTTAACAAAGGTCACTAAGCACTGAGAACACTAAGAATTCTCTTAGATTAGCCACAGAAGCAGAGTCTCCTAACTTGATAAAGATTATACAACAGACACAGAAAATATAATGGATAACCTTTGAATACCTTCCTTTAAAGATCAGAAACAGGATAAAGATGGATGGCCACTGTTCACAGGACTCAGGTGTTGCCAATGCCATACACAAAGACAGTAGGTGAGAGGACTGTAAGGAAAGGGCTCAAGCTGACATTACTGACAATTATCACAAGAGAATAGAGAGAGGCAACACCAACACTGGAGTTCAGCAAGGTTATGGGATACAAGACCAGCCTACAAAAATCAATCACATATTTCTGCACCAGCTACAGTTGACTAGAAAGACAGATATTCATAATAGCAAGGGAACTGTAAAGTGTGTAGGAATTAACAAAAGGGAATTCCATGGGGAAGTTGGAACTTCAACATGAAAAACAGAGAAAGTGACCTGAAAGATGGAAAGGCATTCCACGGTCTTGCTTGAGATATCTCAGCATTATACTGACAAGTACTTGTAAACTGACAATTTCAATGAAATGACAATCAAAATTCCAGATAGGTGATATTTTAGTTCAATGAGCTCATGCGGGGGAATAAACAAATAGCAAAATCAAGCTTTAGAAGGCAGAGTAAAAGACAAGAGTGTGCAGTATTAGACATGAAATACTAAAAAGCCACAGCAATCAGCACCAGATGGTAAAAGCCCAGGGACAGGCCAGCAAACCAAAGAAGACAGAAGAGCAAGTTCAAAGACAAGTACATGTATGTTCTTTACATGATAAAGTAGCCACTACAAATCAGTGTGCAAGGAGATTTGATGATACTGGTAGAATGCAAAAAACCAATATTGAATCCCTAATACCATGTGCAAAAGTGGTCACTAGCTGGGCATGGTAGTGCACATCTGTAACCTCAGCTGCTTGGGAAGCTGAGGCAGAGGGATCACTCGTTCAAGGCCAGTCTAGTTAGTTGACTTGGTGAGATCCTGTCTTAAGGTAAAAAAGGGCTAGGGTTATAGCTCAGTGGTAGAGCACCTGTCCAGCATTCACAAGACCCTGCCTCAATTCCCAGTGCCACTGGGGGAAGGGGACGTAGCAAATTCTGGATGGATCAAAGACATACACTGAAAAGATAAACATATGTCAGAAGGAAACATAGACAAATGGTTGTGACCTGGAGAAGAGGGAGGAATTTTTAAACAAAAAAGCACAAATCAAACATAGAAAAGCAACTGATCACTGACAAATTTGGTTATATAATTAAGAATTCATGTTCAACATGATGATCACTATTGATCCACATAGGTAGTAGAAAGAATACAGTGTTGAAAAGATCTGTAGACTTTAGAACCTAAAAGAAATTTTTGCAAAGCAATAAGAAAATAATTCCGTAGGCAAATGGCCAATGGATATAAACTGATAATTTACAGAAATGAGAAACTTAAAAGGACAAGGAAAGATGTTCAAAATCATTGAGAATGATGTGTCACTTAGACTAGAAAAAAACAAGGGAAGTAGGATGATGTCAAGAGAGCCATGTGAGGACATAGAAACCCACGTTGTGATCACAGGAGCACAGAGAGCTCAACCAACTAGACAATCGACTGCTCAACTCAAAAATTTCAGAATAAGCTGTCACAGTTTTAAAGAAGAGGTAAAAGTACAATTTGATAATTGAAAGCCAGAAACATATTAACTTTTAAATGAAAATACATTATTTGAAATGTAATACCCAAATTACTAGAAAGTACAGAAAGAGGGCTTTCTGAAAGGAACAAAGTACTATATTTATCATATATACACTACACTTATTTCCAGAATTAAAAATCTGAGATGGATGGCCTTGAAACAAAAATTACAAAAATCAACTTTACAGTTCATCTGCTTGATGAATATTAATGAAATAACTAGCAAGAGCCCCTTTCCAAGAAATATAAAACTAGAATTGACCAAAAAGCACAAAGAAACGAAGAAAAATGGTCACAATTATACCTATGATGTTGTCTTTATAGTACAGAAACTTCCTGATTTGTAGTACGGATGTAGTTTGTGCCTCAGGGTTTCAAGCAGTGAAGGCCAGGTCTTCAATGAGGTAGTGTTGGGAGGTGACAGAATATTTAAGAGGCAGGACTTACGGAGGGGTCTTTAGGTCACTGGAGATGCTGCCCTCAGAAGGGATTAAGATAGTTCTCATGGGAGTCAGTTAATTTTCTGGAGACTGAATTGGTTTACGGGTGAGCCCGGTCACATTTTGACTTCCAGTCTGGTGACACGATCTCTCCTTCTTGCACACATTCCCACAGTCATCAGGCCTTCATCAGAGCCAAGCTGATGCTGGCACCAAGTCCTCATCCCTCCAGAATGGCAAGCTACACAAATGTTTCTTCCCAGACTCACGTATTTTGTTAGAGCAATAACAAGGCAGACTACCATGTGTAGTTTTAATATCTACTTTAAATGTCTTCCAAAGTTCTAGCTTGTGCTAGCTAGGGGCTGAGGACACGATGGTTAAGATGCTATAGCTTGGCAGGTTCAAGCCCCAAGAAAGGCATCTAGTATCTGCCATGAGTCGGGGACAAGCGGACGCTGGGACTGCAGAAGTGGGCAGGGGTCTTCCTAGGAGAGTACCACCCCAGGATTATCCTTTCAAAAGCTCATCTTAACCATAGTATAAAGAAAAAAACTTCATGGGTCAAGAAAGGGGATGGGGAGCCCCGGGAGAAAGGTACTGAAGGAAGATGGCAGCAGGATCTGCATGGTTTGAGGAAGCAGATGAGCTGTGGATAAATGAGATAAAGTCTACAGAAAGAAACTTGCTGACAGACGGAGGAAAGAGAGATGCCCAGGTTGTGTGAAACGGGAGAAGCTGGTGGATGGCTGTGCGTGGGCAACCAAGCCAAGTTTTAATTTGCACACATAAACTCTGCCACATCTATGAGATACTCAAGTGGAGTATCAGTACAGATGTTGTAAGATACTGTAATGCGGTAGAGGAGAACATTCTTGCCTCTTCACCTGAGATGTAGTGTTTATAGCCAGTGGGAGGAAAGGGCAACAGTCAAATCCTTACGCGAAGGTCGGTGCTCCATACCCTTTGGGCACAGCCTCTGGCAATATAGGTACGAACCTCCAAAAGACAGTACCAAACAAATTATAAGGGTTTAGTAAAAGAAGAACACACTGTGACCCATAAGGGTTATTTTTAGGAATAAAAGAATGGGTCAAAATCAGGAACTCAATTAATAGGCTAAGAAGGAAAAAACCCTAAGATTCCAACAGACGTTGAAAAATTTTCAACTACAATTAACATCTATCTTGATTTTTTAAAAGTAGTTTAAGATCTTTTTAGGTTTGTATAGGGAACCAGGCACTATTACACGTACCTTTAATCCTAGCTACTTGGGACTACTTGTGAGGCAGACTGAAAGTTCAATGCCTCGGCAACTCTCAAAAAGGACTGAGGATATAGTTTGGTGCAAGAGTGTTTGCCTAACATGCAGGAGCCCCTGGGGTCCATTCCCAGTAGTGAAAAAAAATGTTTTTGAGGGATGTGGGGGAAGAGGGGAGGGATATGGCTCACTGTTGGAACCCTTATTAGCAAATGGAAGGCTCTGAGTTCAATTTGAGCATCAAAAAGCAAAAAGTCTGTGTAGGCCTAGAAGGTCCGTCCCTTTTGATCGACAAGAGTGACTATCAGGGTTCAGTCCCCAGTACAAAAAAGAACAACTATCACAGACACAAAGCCCTATTGTAATTTTAAGAAAAAAGGCATCCTCATTAATGTGAACAAGGCAACAATGTAGCCTATCCCTGGTTTCATTTTAGATTGTTTCTGAAGTTCATATAGGTGTGATTTTTCTATCTGGAAAATCACCCACAGGAAATCTTAGGGCAAAAATTGGTCCACTCAGGTGGTAATTTTTTGAAATCAATATATGAGAAACTAGTGTGTCCCTAAAGTCAGCTATAACTGTTTAGAAGGATTAGTGGGAGAAACATTTAAATCATAGTGGCAATAAAAATATTCAAGTTACCTAGGATTTAATCTCAAACAGTATGGCTGATATGAGAAAAGCTATAAAATGTATTGGAATATGAAGACTGGGAAAAGCGAAAGATATCCCTAACAGTTTTTGCTTGGGGAAACAATATTGAAAGATACCAATTCATTTCCAAATAACCCAGAAAAGTCCTCATAATTTTGTCAGACTTCAGAGTTTTTAAAAACATGCTGAAATGATCCTCAAAATTAAAGAGGGCTAAGATAGGGACGTAGCTCAGTGGCAGGATGCTTGCCTCGTATACATGTGGCCCTGGGTTCAACCCCCATTGTGACAAAGGGAGGCAGGGTTGTTTTACCACTGTTTCTTTAAAGGCCACACGGCAGCCAAGTACCAGCCTGTGATGTAATAATCAACTTTCCACTTTGGATGCACAGGTACTAGCTATTCTGTCAGACACAGAGGAATATCCTTTCTTCCCCTACTAAGATTGTGACAGAATTTCAAGTCTCAAGTATAAAAATACACGTTCTTGATCCTCTTGGCTACCAGCCTTGGTTACCCTTTACCTATCCATCAGTTTCACCCAGAGGAATGAATTATTTCTAGCACCACCTAGGGACCTGGGCCCTATCACACAAAGGAATAATGTCAATCTTCAAACAAAACTTGATCATCCCTGGACCCGAGATGCATGTTGATGGATGCCATGAAAGCATTCCCAGGATGGCATCACCTAGATCCCTCCTCATACTAAGAGCCAATGTAAAGGTGCCACCGGAGCTCACCTGGGGCTCCCTTGCAGCATAACAAGGAACTCCTAATTCTTTATACTCCTTGACTGTTGATAAGCTCTTTTGCACCTGCAGTATGGGCCTTCCATAAGCTGCGCCTCTGTCCTAGTTACTGTCTTGTCGCTGGGACTCAATACCCAACATGCACAACTTAGGAGATTTACGGTAGCTTAGTTTCAGAAGGTCACAATCCATTCACGGGTGGGCGCCTGGAAAATGATGGAATCACACGGGCTGCAGTGGGGGCAGGGCCAGAGCTTCGGCAGCAGGGACCCTCACAACATAGTGGTACAGGGTGAGACTGGGAGAAAGGGCAGAAGCCACTCGTACCCTTCCAGGTCAAGCCCCAAGGATCAGCCCCTTCCAGCCAGATCCCACCTCCCAACCCTACACAATATCCATAGAAACATGAGGCTTTTGGGGGGACCCTCCAGATCCAAACCACACAATCTCACAGGGCACCCAGCACTGAAAAAAGGACTGAAGCAGTTTTTGAATGGGAAGAAATCCAGGTGCGCTTGGCTTGACAGGTATTGACGTGCTAAGGTACGATGCCAAGACCACGTGACACACTGCGAGAACAGAATAGCTAAGCCACGGAACTAGAAAGAGCTACAAAAAGACCCACAGATTTCCCCATTTATCCCATTCCCACTTCTTGATGGGCACTGAGAGTCAGGTAAGATCTTATCCCAAGATTCGAACAGCCTGAGATTATGGAACCAAATACAGAGAGTGATCGAAGGGTTCTAGCCTGTGGAGGGTGACGAGGCTGACAGCTGTGCTCCTGACATGTGCAACAGGCCATTCCAATTTCAAGTTTAACTGATTAAACTGGGAAGCGGCCGAGATCAAACAGTCCTCCCCCAAGTGTCCTGAGGGAAATCTCCTTGTCTTGCTTGAGCTCAGTGTAACTCACCATACTTTTTAATCTTTGGAGGTTATGGATCCTTAAAAAATTTGATGCACACCCCACAAAATCTGGAGTAAAAATTTTAAGCAGGGAATTTTTTTTTCTTTTTTTGCTGGCATCTCAAGGGCCAGCCTTGGATTGAAAAAGGCAAAGCAGTAGCAAAAGCAAAAACAGTGTATCAACCAGATCACAAGAGCAGTAAGTAGCATGCAATAGGACAAAAAGGCCTGTTCAACTAATTGGGCAAAAACTCTTCCAGCATTAGAGTTGCTATGCACACTACTGACTTAAGGGTTATAATGCTGTAGCCATCCCTGGCTTAGAGAGAGATAGGCTGCAGTTCACAGACGATACTGTGGCCTTGGAAGAAGAAATAAGGTCGGGAAGGGGAGGACTGGAATAGGTTAGCTAAAACTTGAGCTTAGAAAAAGCTGTTGCCTTGGTTTTGTCAGTGGGATGAGAGTCAGGATCGCTGTCAAGCTGGTGCAGAAATGTTTATATCATTGTTATTTTAATACGTGAGTTTTTTAAGATAATTGCTCCCTGACATAGTTCTAGAGCAAGCCGTGTTCCTTGCTCTACAAAATCAAGCTGATTTTTTAAAAATAAGAAATGATGTGTAAGTTATACAATACCTGACAGTTTCTAGAGACAGAGTCTGTGATCACAGCCTTTCCTCACCCCCACTTCCTATGACAGTTGGTAACTGTCAACCATCATAGGACCAAAGAGATTTCACAGGGTCCACACAAAATCTGTCACGGCTCACCTGAGCTGGACTCAGGCCTCTGGGAAAACAATGCTTTGGTTTAGCTGAAATCGCTCAGTTCGGGAAGATATTCAGGTGTCCTTCAAAACAATAAAAAACAGAATTGATACATGAATCAAGAACTGATTATTAAAAAGAAAAAACCTAAAAACCCATGACTGAAGCCCCAATACAAGAAAAAAAAAAAAAAAAGGAACAGTATTTGACAAAGGAAACACACTCAGCCAAGATGTACTATCCTAAGCAGGAAACATACCGACCCCTCCCTATTTCTTTAACATACAGCAAACTGGGGGGTCCATTTCATTTTAAAACCAGAAACCAGTCCCTGGGTTTGAAATTTATGCATGCAAATTATATTTTAAAAACCACATCACGTAGCAAAAACAATGTATCAGCCAAAAGAAAACTAAGACTATGTGTCATTTAACACTCACTTTCCAAGCTCGCTCTTTCTCCAGATACGTTCTCAGGCATACACAGGTACAGTTTAGCAACCAGCACTCTGCATGTCAGGCCTTCCCCACATATCACACATTCCAAAATCATGCCTTCTGACAGTTACATAAGGTTCCTTTCAGTTAATGTGTCAGAATTTTCTTAGTTGCCTTGCTGTTACACATGTAGGTTGTTTCCTGGCTGGTTCTAATTTTAGATTATTCTGCATGGAGTAGGTGCTGCGTATGTTTTTTTTTTTTTTTCCTGGTTTGTTTCTCCGTTGCAGGTAAATTCCCAAAAGAGGGATTTCTGGGTCATAGCTTCCAACAAATACATCACCGGATTGCTTTATAAAAGGTCTGTACTGATTCACCACGTCCTGGTGGGGTGTGACAGGAAGCCGAATAAAACATATGGAACAAGGGCCAGTTTTACACACGTGATTAATCCTGGGAACAAACCCAGGGAGTAGGTATCATTTGCTACTTTATATAGATAAAAGGAGGTCAGAAAATTAGGTACTCTGTCCAGAGTTGCCAGGGCGGCAACAGAGCCAAAGCCCTGCCCCCGCCAGGCTATCTGAATATGCCAAATTTCCAGCATCCTACCAACAGAGGCTGCTGCGACTGTGGCTTTGGCTAATTTAATAGAAAATGATAGTTCAAACTTGCTTTAATTTGAGTCCACACTTGCTTTAATTTGCATTGATTCCATCATGACTCATCATTTCATTATTTATCTCGCTCCTTTCCCTTCCCAGGTATGGAAAGCTCAGGTCAGATACAGACACAAATTAAGGTATCACATTGTAGACGCCGCTTCCTTTCCCCTTAGTTTTTCTTTTTTCTTTTTTTTTTTAGTGTTAATAGCGTCTTCAGGGAGCCAGGCTGCTGGGTGGTGTCTGTAATCTCAGCACTTTGGGAGGCTGAGGCAGGAGGATCAAGGCGGAGTCCAGCCTAGGCAATAGAGCAGGACCTTGTCTCAAAAGAGGTAGGAATGTAGCTCAGTGTGAGGGGCCTGGTTTCAAAGATAGGGTCTCACTCTGTCACTAAATTGCCCATTTACAATCTTAATTTTTCTGTTCCTATTTTTTGGATAATTATCTGTCTTGAATCCTACCTGTAATTTTTTTTTTTGTTGGATGGTAAAAGAAACATCTGGAACATCTAGCACATGAACTGCTAATTATGATATTCTAAGCAGAAGAAACTCAGCTGGAGATAATCACGGTACAGGTAGTGACACTGCGTTCCGTTTCAAACTGTAAGTCACAGGGCAGCGACTGCGACGGTGAGAACGGATGTGCTAGGGGTGGGATGACACGGTGATATGTTTGCTGCCAGGAAAAATCAAGACGGCAGTCAAAATGAATTTGCCTCCGCTGTGTAATAATGTAAGGGAGGGGCCGCTCAGGTGGGAGGGGGCGGTCCGGTCCCCGGTCCTGCAGCCCCCCTCGTCGGCTTGTTCGTCCAGAATGGAGGAGGAGGGTCGGGAGTCACATCAAGGGCTGGAAAGGGTCCCCAGCCCGCAGAGTCCGAATCCAGATCACAGACCCTGATCCCTCCATCTAGCCGGGGCGACCCGGGCAGCCCCAGCGGGGGGCCTCACCCCACCCGGGCCCCGCGCACGCGCTCGGCCCGGCTCCCCGAGGTGTCAGGACTGCACCCCCTCTCCCCCGCCATTCTACGCCGCGGGGACGAGGGCGGGGGCAGGCGCTCGGGACCCACGCCCCACAGTTCGGGGGCCTCCCGGCCTGGGCGCCGGCCCCGAGGGGCCCAGATGGCGGGGAGCCGGGAGCCCGCGGCCCCCAGGGGCCCCTCCCGGCTTTCGTCCCCAGCGCCCCGGCGTCGCCACAGGAGGCCCTCCTCGGGTTGCCCGGCCGACCGTGCCCTCTGTCCCCGATCCAGGGGGCCGTGACCCTAAGGACTGAGGGGAGCTGCCGGACACCCAGGTGCCACCCACACCCTCCCCGGGGGGACCCCGCCAGCTCCGGAGGAAAAGGCTCTTTCCTAAGCTGAGCGGCGTCATCTGGAGAGGCGACACGCGCGCCAGGCCTCAGGCGCGAGCCGCCCGCTGCCCCCCGCCGGGTGCCGGGGACCCCACCCGCGCCTCGGCCCGAGTGGGGCCCCTCGCGACCCGCAGGATCCCAGGCCCAGGGCCGCGCCGGGGGCTTGTTTACCTGCCTCGCCGGAGAGGGCCGAAGCTCACAGCGCCGCGGCTGTCGGAGACTGGGACGCAGCGCGGCGCGCCGGGCCCAGAGGCGGGCGGGGGCGTGGCTACGGCGGGGCGTGGCTACGGCGGGGCGGGGCGGCGCCGATCGGGCCGGCCGCGCGCGCACGCCCCTCGCCACCCGCCCGCCGCCCAGCTCACCTTGCAGGGTGGCGGGCTCCCAAGCCGCGCGGGAAGCGCCAGTGAGTCACCGCAGGAAAACGAGTTGAGATTCGCCTCAGCACTTGCATCAGTGGATGCTGCCTCGCGGTGTCGTCGTTCCCTGACGTCCGCTCGTGGACTCTCTAAACATCGTCTTTGGTTGGAGATTGGGTCCAGAGCGCCACGTCCCCGTTACATAATGGAGAACTCTGGGAGACGGGAAGGTTGCTAGGCAAGGAGAGAGCCATCTCGGGAATTTGGGTAATCCGAAGCTCCTAGCGGGCGAGACTTCACTAGCCCAGATGGTGCCTCAGCGGTGGTGAATTTTCCATGAATCCTTCACATTGGAGATCTGGAAGGCCCTTGGCCGCGTCACCTGTCTTCCGGCCTTCGTTGGCTCGCTGCTCCCTACTGTATGCAAAGGAGCTGGTTTAACTTAGACGAAGACAAACAAGCGCTACATTGAAGGCGCTCACTCCTCATGTGCCCTAAACCGGCGTGTAAGAAACAGAGTTCGCAGCTGGGCCCGGTGGCCCAGGTCTGTGAAATGCCAGCACTCTGGGAGGCTGACCCAGCAGGATCATGGTTCCAGCCCAACCTGAGCAGTGTAACTTGGTGGGACCCTGTGTCAGAATGAAAACAAGCCAAAAGCAAACTGGACAGTTGTAGCTCCGTACAAAGCCGCTGGGTACCATCCTTAGCCATCCGTGCCACAACAACAATAAAACAGTGTTCCCGCTCATTCCTCCTGAGAATGAGCAAGATGCCGCTGTTTCATTTAAAGGCCACAGGGTTAAGGGAGCAGGGGATAAAGTTAGGGGCACCATTATAAATTAATATCCACCCCGAGCACTTCTGAGTGTGAAAGGGGCGTGAGCCGGGACGGTCCTGCGGAAAACAGGACCTCTGCAGCCCCTTGTGGGCAAGAAGCGAACAAAACATTTGAGGAATAAGGTTAGACAGTGTGCTGCACCCACTAGAAACAGTGGCGGGGAGAGAGGTGACGCGGGTGGGAGAGGGAGCTCGGAGCGGGGGCTGAAGCAACTCTTGCATCGTCCAGAGGCCTTGTAGGCTGCTAGAAGGCACAGTGGGTAGGACTGGGAGCGGCCCCCAGGTCAGAGTGGGCAAAGGATTTGCTGTGGCAGAGGGGATTTTGTAAATTTTCATTGGGAGACACCAAAGCCCACCATCCCCCCCCCCCCACCCCAAAGAACCGTGTGTCTGACTGTGCCCTTCCTACCACCAAACAGATACAAAAGTAAAAAAAAAAAACTCTGGGGACACAGATGGGTCAGGGGACAAAACAAGGTTGACTGCCTTGTATGCTACTCTGGTTATTATTGCTATAAGTAACTACTTTGGAGCTTAGAGGTTTCAAACAACCATTTTATTATGCACACAGGATGTGTATGCTGGTGATACCCAGGAGTTTGGGGAAGAAAAACTGCAGAGTAAGGCATCAGGTGAACCCTTCCCCCCCACACCCCCAGAGGCTGTTTTTCAGTTGAGGTTGTTTTTCACTTTTCTCAGAAGTGGTTAACAGGATTCATTTTCCTAAAGTTAGTAAAGTGGCTACATTCCCTCTACTTTGCGGAAGCCGCAACTTCCTAAGGTGGTCTTGGCTTTTTCCCATTAGAGATCATGAAAGAGCCAATCATTGAGAGTCACGTCATAGCTCCAGCCAATCACTGAGAACAACCTCACGCTCCAACCTCCCCTCCAGCTTTGAGTCTGTTCAGGAACCCCTCAGACCTGATTCCTCAGCAGGGCTTTCTCCTCACTGTGTGCCAAGAGTTTTTGTTTGTTTGTTTGTTTGTTTTTGTTTTTTTCTTTGGTTGGGTTCACTCACCTGTTGTTTGCATCATTTTAGGGTTCCATCTGCTTTATTTTTAACTGTGCAAAATTTTTACCTGTACAAGAGCCCGTGCACCTGGCGACCTGCCCGCTACTCCCGTGAGAGGATTCACCTTAACTGCTGGCATTTGCCCCGAGACATTGGAGACATCTTTCTACTTTGTGATAGTTGGGGTTTCAGTTGGGAGGACTCAGATCTGGGGGTTTCTGGTTAGCCGGGGCTCAGAATCTTTGGAAGGCCCATTTCCTTGCATGAGTAGTACCTGCTGGATGGATAAGTGGGCTCATCTGGGGGGACCTGCTTGTGTCTTTCTGAGCCTTCTTCCTCGCACCATGGTGGTCTTGGCTTAGACGGGCTTACAGAGTTGTTGAAGGGGGAGAGTTTTAAGAAGACCAAAGCAGCATTGCCCATTCCCATCGGGACTTTGAGCGTCACTTCCTCTCTGGGCTATTGACCAAAGTAGTCACAGACCATCCCGACCCAAAGAGAGGGGACATAGTCTCCTCCACTCGCATATCAATGAATTTGGGGCTATTTATAGATGTCCACAATTGGGTTGGTGATGTGGCTCATAGATTCTTAATGATTTTTCATTAACTTCATACATAGCATTCCGGTGAAGGCAGTCCACGGGAGGAAGCTTTGGCAAATGGCCTGCCTCCTTCCTCAGTACTAATGGCCTCTTCCATCATCACAACCACCTGTATTCTACTATGATGAAGGTCATTTTCTGGCCCTAGTGGAGCATGAGAATTAGGGTTCGTCCTCTGGGGCCTCATTTCCCTTGGCATTAAGCTGGAAGACTCCTCTCATGTCTCCCATGTCCTGCCATATAGTTCCCCCTGTGCAAATGGGGCACTGAAGAGGTCAACTCCCAAATTTATCTGATTCACACAAAGAGCATACTTACACCCAGCAGATAGTTTGTTGAATATCTAGTGCGAAGTAGTTGCGAAGCCTGACCTGAGGCAGCGAAGGGGAGTCTGGTATCAACAGTATGAAAGAAAGAGCCAGAGCCAAGTCTGGCCGCAGAACGTAGAGGAGGGTGGGCGGTCCCAGAATCGTGCTTTGAATATAGCAGCCAAGACTTCCACCAGAGACTGCAGGTGCTTGTCAAAGGCTTGTGGAGGGTGAGCGCCATCCTCCCTGGCAGCCCTTGGTGACGCTCCAGAGTGGGGAGGTGGGTATGGGAGCCCGACCACTGAGAGGCCCTTTGGGTTTCGTGAGCTCTCTGTCACTGGTTGCTCAAAATCACTCAAAGTGGCAAGTACCATGCTTCACTGTCAGCTCATGCTGAATGCGTTATAACAGTAAAAGAATTTGAATGTCTCTCTGCGTTCCTGAGGCTGTTCTGGTGTATAATGCAGTTCAGGGAGTATGATGCTCTTTCTATTTCAAACCAGCTTCTTAAGGCACTTTTTGTCTTTGAAAGAAAAATTCTTGCTTTGTTTTTAAAACAGGTTTCATGGGTCTGGAGGAATGGCTCAGTGAGTTGGATTCCCCCGCACCACATACACTGGGTGTGGTAGCACATGCCTATAATCCCAGCACTCACTCAGGAGGCTGAGGGAGGAGGACTGCCGTGAGTCCAAGGCCAGCCTGGGCTTGATACTGAGTTCAGGACCAGCCTGGTCTACAGAGCGAGACCCTGTCCCTAAAAACAAAAATAAGACCACCAGGTTTCATGTTGATATCACTCATCTCTTGAGAGCAGCAATGTCTCCTCAAAGATAGCCTAAGAAGCTGATCATCTGTCCCTAGCTGGCTTCTTGTGGTGCTTTATGGGTCCTTGCAGCTCTGTGTGCATTTTATTTCTATGTGGCTGGCTTGTCAGGTAAGCAGGCATGTGGGGGAGGAGGGAGCTGGGGAGTCTCAGTTTTAGTCAGGGGCCAGCACCCTAGTGGGCCCTGCCTGCCTCAAGTCTCCAGGGAGAGGGTGTGTCTGAAAGGTGAGAAAATCAATTTGCCCCTTGTTTCTGTCTGTCCTGTCCCAGTCCCTATGGACAAAGTTCTGAGCCGTGTGTAGAGGGTGCTGTGGGTGTTAAACATGGAAGGACTTTTACCACACGCACCTTCAAAGCTGTGGAATTCTAGCAGAATAGGAAGGAGGAAGCAAAGGTGTTTTAACATCGGCTTGGCTGCTGTGTGGCTGTGGGTAGGGAGATGTAGTGTATCCTGGGCCTCAGCTCAAGTGACTGGTGGCCCATGGAGGAGGGCCTGCCTCCAAAAGGCTTTGAGTCTGAGAAGAGGTCTTGCTCATCACGCATGTACATGACACACCTGCTGTATCCCCCAAATGTGCTGATGGGGCTTTGCAGGAAGCTGGTCCTACACGAGCAGGCAAGCAACCCAGATGTTGCCCAAATCTATCTTTAGCGTGCTAACACTTTATTCTCAGCTCTTTACTTGTCTCGCGGAAAGGGAGTAAATAAAAATGAAGAATTTATAATAGGAACAGTTCTCCTCTTGGGCTTTCTTCCCTTTTTTTCCAGCTAATACAAGTATGATCCAGTCACATGGGTTATTTTCAACTGCTTTATACGTGGATCTTGCCATGATTGGGTTCCTGAAAGTCTACACAGAATTTAAGATTGTTTTCTGAAATAAAAGTGTGAAAATACATCCAACGTGTATTGAGTTGGCAAATAATCATTTGGTAGTATGGGTCATTCCTTAAAAGATATGTTTTATCGGCCCATGTTCTCTGGGTTTGCGAGCATGTGGCCTGCTGGGCCACAGCTTCCGCACTGAGCTTTGCCAGGCCTGTTGCAGCTGCTTTCCAATGTCAGGTGGGTCTCTGTCTTTCGCTTTGAGAGTTGCCAGCTGGGGTCAGCTTTCAGGCCAGCTACGCTGACCACGCCATTCTCAAGACCCTCGGTATGACTTCTCATTGATGTGTCACAATAAAATTCCAGGTCTGCGCCGACTTATAGTCTTGATCTTGTTTTTAAAAGTTTTGTTACTTGTCCTTTGATATTTTCTTGAAGGGCATAGAAAGGTTTTCATTGTTGTATTTTCCTGGTAGGCTCTGTTATCTGACATGTGACCAAGGGCAGAGCTGGCTTTATGTGAGTTATAATTTCTCATCTGGAATGACAATGAAAAATTTTAAATGGGTGATATCCTAAAAATGTCAACAGCATACAGAAAAAGCAAAATTGGATAGCAAAATTACATAAAAGTAAAAATGATTGGAATTCTTGGTAAATCTAATATGCAATAGGGCTATTTTTCTTTTTCCTTTTGTTCTGTTAAAGAAAAAGTCAAACCAGGATGGGACAGACTGCCATTTGAAGCAGTCTGGAAAACGCTGTAAAAATTCCGGTTTATTCTTGTGCATATTTTGTTTCTGATTTTTCTTCTAGGGAGAAGTACTCTGAAACTCAGAAGGGTGGGTGAGCCCTGGGGTAGGAGGGATCTGGGGGCTGACATGAGTAAGGAGGGGGCCAGAGACCCACAGTTATGCTGAGCATGTTCAGAGCTGCAGGCCTATTTGGTCTGGATCTTGGGGAAGTAGCATCTTCTGAGTGAGAGGGAACTGTCAGGCCTGTGTCTCAAAGCTCAAGTGAAAACGTCTGTCTGCTTAGAAATGGCATAGGATGACGTGATAGCTTGGTTTAACCCTAACATAAAATAATGAGGATGGTGCTATGATTGGAATGTGTGTCCTCGAAAGTGTGGCCAACACAGTGATGAGGCCTTTAAGAGGTAATTAGGGAGTGGGGATGGAGCTCAGTGGAAGAGCGCTTGCAAAACAACCTCCCCCCCAAAAAAACAAAACAAGACAAAAACCAATTATGAAGCCATGTAGCCCAGGAATGGGATTCAGGTCCTTGTAAAGGAAGTTTCCCACGTGGTTCGGTCCTTTTCCTTTCTATCTTCTGCCGTGTTACAAGACACAGTGGTCCTCCTCTTCAAATGACTCAGTGCCATCGGGAAGCAGAGAGCAGTCCTCACTGGACACTGGTGGCTCTTTGGACCTCTTGGCCTCTAGAATTGTGAGAAATAAATCTCTTCATGGTCTACCCTGTCCCTGGGGTTCTCACGAACACACTGAGATGTTGCTTCCCACCATGATGGATGTTTGTAACTTGAGTTTCTTTGCATAGATTTGGCAGCTTTTGGTGGCGGAATCAGCCCCCAGGTACTCAGGTACTTAGCGCTTGCCAGGCAAGTGCTTTAACCAGCTCAGCTGGCTTGGGTGAAAGAAAGTTTGCGATAGTGAAACACCGGATGACAATCACTGTGCCAGGGACAATCAGGCCCATGCCGCAACAACTTAAATATTTGCTGCTTCTCACTTCTTTTTAAAAAATAATCCTTTTGGTTGTATTTTTCTTGCAAAAGTAATACATACTCAGTAGCTAAGTTGGAAAGTCAAGATAATAAAGATTATAAAAACATTTATGATTCTACCTTTTCATATTTTACGAGTCCATATAATTCTTACGTACAGTCATAATTTTCGAACGGGCCTCTCTGCATGTAACAGTAATCCTGTGATGTTTTGGCAGGTGCACTGAGGAATACACTTGTATTGGCTGCTTTATTACATATTAAGTATGCTAGAGGGCGGGCACGGCATGTGGGAAGGGATGTGGGCTGCTTGCTATGCCTTCTCTGTGAGGGCTAATCTCAGGTGCTTTCACGTGGCCAGTAGCTCGAAGCACCGCAGACGTGGTAGTTCAAGGATTTTTTTTTTCTTTTTCAGTGGTGGGGACAAGCCAGGGCCTTCACACTGAGCTACACCCCCAGCCATTCTGTTCTTGATACTGAGGCAGCTTCTCTTTATTGCCCAGGTTGGGCTCGAACTTGCACTCCTCCTGTCTCTCAGGCTCCCAGAGTGCTGGGGTTACAGGCCTGCACCACTCAGCCGGCTTAGTTCAGGGATTCTGATAGAGGCTTCTTCATGTCGGTTCCGTCCATGACTAACTCAACACCCAGCCCCTCCCCTCTTCCCAGAGAATGGGAGTGGAGTGGGACTGAAAGTTCCAAACTTCTCATCTTGGCCTGGTCTTTCAGGACCCCCAGCCACCCCCCTCCCCATTCAGAAGTGCACAGTAACTTCATTAGAACAAAAGGCACTCCCAGCAATGCCCAAGGATTAGGAGGATTAGGAGCTTTTTATCAGGAGCCTAGTCAGAGACAGGCATTAGAGTAGCACCTCTACAGCTCAGGAATTTCCACAAAGGCAATGCTACACTCGGTTAAGAACAAATGTAGGCCTGGGGCCATAGTTCAGCAGTGAAAGTGCTTGCCTAGCGCAGGGCTCTGACTTTGATTCTCCAGCACCACAGAAGCTGGTGGGGTGGTGCTATAATCCCAGCTCTTGGGAGGCTGAGGCAGGAGGATTGTCATCTGTTCAAGGACAGACCGAGCTAGACAGTATACAGTGAGGTCAGGACCAGCCTGGACTACAGAGCAAGACCCTGTTTCAAAAACAAACCAAAAAAACAAAACAAACAAAAAAACCCAAATGTAGCCTTTACCTTCAAGTTCCTAGCAAAATACTTCTGTCTTATATCTTCAGGACTTTATATTATATTTGATTTATATTAGGTTGTGCCGTAATATTTTGTATGTTTGCATGCTGAATTCTACAAGATTAGAATCACAATTTAGTTTTCTTTCCGTCCTCAGCAAATGTGTTAGCTAACTCAATCAATTTTAAAAAGTTGTTTTGTGCTGGGCCCAGTAGCGCAGGCCTGTAATCCTAGTTCCCCGGAGGCTGGAGCAGGACGATTGCAAGCTTGAGACTAGTCGGGCCAGTTCAACAACTAGCCAGGACTCTCGCTCTGAAAATAAAGATTGGAAACATGGGCTGGGGATGTAGCTCAGTGTGAAAGCCCTGAGTTCAACTCCTAGTACCCCCAAAAAGTCATCTTGTTTGTGATGTAATTTCTCATTTTTTTTTGCCAAAGTTGCTCCTACTGCAGGGAAGTTCAAATTTTCCTTCCAAGGTTGGTGATTTGAGCCTGATAAAATAAAACTATTAGTAGGTCAACAGTAGAATAACAGTCTGTGAAAAGCCATCACAGATTGAGCTGATCATGGCTTTAGGTGGCAGACTGAAGGCCCAAAGAGCCAAGGAAAATTATCTATGCATACATTTTCTTTTATTTATCTGTTTTTTCTGCATTTTATTGATATGTATTAGTGCCATATTTAAGGTTTACAATGAAGTTGAGGATTTTGTGCACATACGTATCTTGTCAGGGTGGCAAAGACTTTCCCATTCTCCTTCTGTCCCTCCCCCTACCCACCTCTCCCGCCCTACCCCCCTGTTTCGCTTTGTTTTTCATTTTAAGTTCCATAAGGAAAATTATCTAGGTTTATGTTTGGGTTTGATGAAACGGGCAGTCAAGTAAACATAAGAGTGGGCTAAAGGGTCAGAGCTAATGAAGCCCAAAGTAAGGCTGGGCAGAAGGGTGTGTGTGAGTGGGGAAGCTCAGCAAGGCCAGTCTATACAGGTTCTTATGTCTGTGCAGCTGCCCGTCCTTGCAGGTCTGAGGCAGGACCCTTTCTGGAATGAGGGTCTTATGACCTATGATCTAACAAGGCGTTTCCCTCATGGCCAATCCTTACATAGAAAGTACAATGTTTTTAGGGTTTATGGCTTGTTTTGGGGAAAAGGCTTCTAGAGCATAGCTTCCTCGGGGAAGGGAAATTCCAAGTTCTGTGGCTTGCCTGAGGAGGGGCAGGGTGAGAGCCTGGAGAGCAAAGTCAGAGAGAAACTTGGCCTCCAGGTCTTTGTTCTGGGATACTGACTCCTGAGTCCTAAGAGTACAAAGGTCACAGAGTCAAATAGTTCCACAGAGTCTAGGAAGAGTTAGTAGATCTGTTTCTCTCCCTTCCAAACATTCTCTTTTCTAGAGCAAAGACTTTGTCTCTATAAGCTAATTATTATTGTTTTGCTACATCTTGTTTTTCCAGCTAAAAACATCACCTTCTGTGGTGGCACAGGCCTCTGGGAGGCTCAGGCAGGAAGGATGTAAGTTCAAGGCCAGCCTGGGCAATTTAGTCATTTTTGCTGGCCATCTCACATGTACCTCTCTCCCCTTTCCTGCAAAAGCCAATAAAGATAAAGTATAGGGGCTGGAGGAATGGATCAGTGGTTAAAATGCTTGCCTGGCAAGCACTAAGTACCTGAGTTCGATTCCCCAGCACTACATAAGCTGGGCGTGATGGCACATGCCTGTAATTTTGCACTCGGGAGGCTGAGGCAGGAGGACTGCCATGAGTTCAAGACCAGCCTGGGCTCCATAGGGAGTTCAGGACCAGCCTGGACTAGAGTGAGCCCCTGTCTCAAAGAAAAGAAAAAGTGTCATCTTCCTTAGGTCTCTACTTAGTGTTATAGGCAAGGTCTGAAAATGCTACACACAGTTGAGCGTTGTGGTGAATCATGATCATTTTTCCTTTCCTGTCCAATTTTTTTGTTTGTTTCCTAGGTTTTAAATTTATTTTGGTTTGTTTTCGGGACAGGATTTCAATATGTTGTCCATGATGACTTCGAACTCACAGGCTCCAGGAAGCTTCCAGCTTCAGCCTCCCAAGTAGCTGGAAGTGCAGGTGTGCACTGCATACCTGGTTTGCATTTATTAATTTATTTATTTAGTAGTACTTAGGATTGGACCCAGGGCCTTTGACTGAGCTACATCTCCAGGCCCTTTTCTTTTTTAGACTGAGACAGTATCTTGTTAAGTTGCCCAGGCCGGGCTTCAACTTGTGATCCTCCTGCCTCAGCCCCTAAGAGTGCTGAGATGACAGCTGTGCACCATCTCATCTGGCTTGCTTATTCTTAACCATGAATTTGGCAGAGCGATTGCTTGCCATGTCATCCCCCTGAAGAAGAGCCTCCATTGGCTCCAGCTGTCCCAGTCCACCTGGGCTTCATCCTGGATTTCCCCCCGGCGGCGCGGTCGCTTCCACCAGGCTGGTCCTTCTTGGTACCCTTAAGTCTTGTGTTCATTTACTGTCTCACTTTGTTGAAGCATATTGTAAGGACAATGACAAATTTAAGAGAAGAGGTTTAATTGCTCCCCCTGTGCAAATGCCTTTCTTTCTCCTTAGGCTTTGTTTTAGAAAGTCTTTGAAATGCATGGCAGCCTTTTTAGAAGCTATATATGCCTCTGGGCTTTGCTTTTCTGGAGCCATCTCTGCAATGCAGTCATCAGGAGAGAGAGTTTCTGCTGGAGGGTAGGACCCGGGCTTGGGTGCCACCTTGCCTCAAGTTGCAAAATGACTTCCTGTCATGAAAGTCAGGACCAAGCTTTCTTTTGGATAACGCTAATTAGGATAAACCACATGTGATACGTAGTGTGGCAGGTTCTCTTAGTTGGGGATTAATTATTGAAAACGTGTCCACGATGCCTCGTGTTTCGTTAGTTGTATGACAGGGTAACAGTCCTTTCTGTCTTTTTCGTCTCTGTGCAGATTCCCTGTCATGTCTGTCAAATTCGGCTGTAATGCTTATTCAATCTTACAACTCTGTGCTGTTTATGAAGAGGTTTTCTGGGTTGTGAAATCTTGTCTTTAATTCTGTTCCCCCATCCATAACCATGAGTGGTTCTCTGAGATAGGGACCATGGAGATAAATGCTTTTTATTATATTTCACAATTTTTAGTTTCCCAGGGTCTAGAATTCTCGATGGGACGTATGTTTTCTTCCCAGTCTGGCGGGCATCTCCTCCACTGCCTCTGGCATTCAGAGCTGCTGTTGAGAAGCCCGAGGCCGGCTGATTCCTGGTCTTCTGTAGGCCACCGGCTTTCCCCTCTGGAAACTCTGGGGGATGTTCTGTTTGTCTCCCGTGTCCTCAGATGTTACGGGAGTGTGCTCGGGAGTACCTTCACTTTCCTGCTTTGTGCTGAGTCATCATGATCTGGAAACACATTCTTCAGTTCTGGGAAATTTGCTTGAGTTGTGGCTTGGGCGATTTTGTCTTTCTCGGTTTCTCTGTCCTCTGTTTAAGTGTAATTAATTAAATTGTGTTGGAGGGCAGTGCTGAGGGTGGACACAGAGCCTCGCACGGCTGGGCAGGCAGTCTCCTGGGAGCCGTAACCCCAGTCCATTCTCTGTTTGTGGGGTGCCACTTATTCAAACACAGAGCCTCCTAGCCATCTTCTTTCCTCCTTCTCTTTGTCTTCTTCCCCTTTCTTCTCCTTCTGCCTCCTGGTACTTGGGACTGAGCCCAGAGCTTCACTCAGGCTAGGGGCAAGTATTCTACCGCTGAGTTATACCCCTAGATCTTTTTGAATTTTATTTTGTGATAAGATCCCACTTAGTGCTCAGGCTGAGCTAGAACTTGTGATCTTCCTGGCTCAGCTTCTTGGGGAGCTCTGATCTTTTTATCTCTCCCCCCATATGTTCCATTTCTTTACTGTTTCTTTTCTTTCACTTCCTGAAGGATTCGCGACTGTATCAGTCACTCTCTTTTGTGCCTCAGTTTTATCCTCACAGGGATGATTTCCAAGTCCTCCTTTTGTTCTCTGAGAACATCCTGTTGTTATTTCACGGACGACATTTCCTCTCTAACAGTGTTCCTGATAATATTCTTGAAAGCTTTCTTGTCTTTTCAGAGTTTCATCTTCTTCCAATTGCTTTGAATGTCTTTCAGTGCTGTCTGCTGGGCTGCCCACGTGCATTGAAGAGACAGCGTGAAGCCACTGGTTGGGTTTTCTGAGCACAGAAGCAGGGCATAAACTTCAGCTGTCTGAGCTCTTTCACTGGAAACTTCTGGTCTCCTTTTGAGGTAGTGGCCAGCATTCTGGGAAGGGCTGCCCAGCATCCAGCACTCACGCATTCATGCACTGCCTCTGCTCTGTGTGGTCACCTTGTTCTCCACTGGGTCTCGTCTCTTCTAAGCAGATCTTCTATTTTCCCTCTTAGGGAACTAGAACCCCAGGCCTTCTGCAGGAAAAGGCAGAAGCTCAGGAACCAGGCTGACCAGAGCTCGGGATATCTGAGGACCCGACCCTGTCTCAAACAGGACTTTGACCAGTCCTCTTTAATTTAGCCTTTTCCTTCACCTCCATGTCCCCAGGCATCAAGGGTCACCAAGTGATCAGTCTTGGGGGAGGAGGGTTCCACAGCATCAAGAGGGTAGGATTTGGGCTACTCCCATTGCCAACCTAGGATTCCGTTTCCAGGGATACAAGCCATTGTTTAGCTCTCCTCCTCCTCAGTTCTGGGTTTTAAAGTCATTTCTGCAGGTTCCTCCCCTCTTCTTCCCCTTGGCTCATTTGTGCTTGAAAATAACTTCTCAGGAGCACATTCCTGGTCCCTTTGTCTCTCTCTCTCAAGGACATCTTTCTCTCTGTTAATTCTTCTCCCTCCCTGCGGTACCTGGACGTGTGCCCCTGGACTCCGGCCAAGGGTCCCATTTTTCCTTTGTCTACAGTATGTCATCTAGTTCACGGTCTTAAACAACATCTACTTGGGTGGCTCCCGAATTTCTCTCTCCAGCCCTGCTTTCTTTCTGTTTTATATTAGACAGAAATGAGAGGCAAGTCCTGTGGACACCTGAAGAAGCAGTGTTCCCACACAGGGAGCAAAGGTGCCAGTGCTAAGAGCAGAAGCTGCGTGGGACATTGAGGAGTAGGTAGCATTAGTCAGCTTTCCTGTGGTTGGGAAACAATACCCAAAACCTGCAACTTGAAAGAGGAGAGGTTTATTTGGCTCATGGTGACAACGAAAACCAGAAACGGAGAAGAGATGAAAGACTAGATATACAGACCCCAAGGTCCCATCATGTGACCAATCCAGACATACCTACAGCGTGCTTTACGAATCTTGGCAGCTCACAAGCCACCCAAATTAAGACATTTAAGCTTAACCACCACATTCCATACTTTGTCAACTTGACACTCAAATGCATCTCTTTAAACCATAGTTAATCTCCAAACAAACAGAAGAGCAAGTTAACAACTCCACCTAGCATTATAATCTGTCCTTCATTAAGCCAAATTTGCAATAATTTTTTTTCCCAAAGTCTAAACATTCTAGCATTTTTTTCAAAGGTCCAAGTCTCTTCTGATACTCAAGGCACTCATTTTGATTCCTCCTCCTATGAACCTCTGGAAAAAAAAAAGTTATCCTGATACACAGTGACAGAGGCTTAATATTCCCATTTTGAAAGGGAGGAATGAAGGATAAGAACAAATTGGACCAAAGCTAAAACTGAAACTAGTAGAGAAAATAGTGAGTCTTGAAGCTGTGTGTCTAGCTTCTAGAGCAGCTGGTAGTGAGATCTGAGTTCTAACAGGCTTAGGCAGCCCCACCTTGAGGGCTTCTCTGGCCTGCTTCTCCAAAATTTCCTTTCTGCAAACAAGCTCCAAAGGCTTCGGAACCACACGGTAAGGTGCAGTAAGGTACAACAACCCCACTCCTGGTACCGGTTTTTCAGCCAGTCACTTTCCCATTGTTGACATTCACAATGTAAAAGCAGAGAGGTTTACTTGGCTCATGATTTCAGAGGATTTAGCTCATGATCAGTAGGCTCTAAGGCAGGACTATCATGGCAGAAGGGCACAGCATAACAGCTGCTTAGTTTATGTTAGCAAAAAAGGCAGAATGGGGAAAAGAGAAGAGGAGGGGACAAAGGACTAGATACAGACCCCAATGTTGTGTCTTCATGACCCCCCCCCCCCAGACACGCCTAGACGTGTGCTTTACTAATTGCCCCAGCAGCTCCCCAGCTTCATCTGAGGGCACCCTGGGTCCATTTTTCCTGCTTCTCCTGTGACAAAAATTTGTCAATTCCAACTTTTATTCTGGGTCCCAAAACCATCTGTGAAAAAGGAAGTAATTAAGATTCCGAGTTTAGCAGGGCCCAGTGGTGCAGGCCTGTAATCCCAGTCCTCTGGGAGGCTGCAGCATCACTGGGGAGCTGGTTAGAAATGGACAACTTCACATCTGTCTTAGTTTGAACCAGCAAATACACGTTAACAAGATCCTCAGATGATTCACGCACATGTTGAAGTTTCAGAAACTGTTGAGGGTTCCAGGTGTAGGGCTTGTGAGCGCTCAGGTGTTCAAGGCTTACACAGTTCCTGACGATACTCTGCTTGTCGTTGGAGAGTCTGTGTGTTATGCAGTAACTGACCATAGAGATGTTAGAGAAAATCAAACGTAGGTGGTAGCACTGGGCATCCCTGGACCAAGAGGATGTCAAAGCTCGAACCAGGGTTCCTTAGTTTCCTTGCCAACACCAGAGTTTTGTACTTGTACGCCATTACCCTGATTGTACATATTAACTTTGTCTCCTCATGCAAAAGCTTCCCATTGGGAAAAATGCCTATAAGTGGCTACACTTAAAATCTTAGTAGATGTTGCAAAACTTGCCAACAAAAAGTCCACCCATTTGTATCCCTATCAATGTTGAGAACACATGTCCTTCACATTCTCGCCAACTTTACTTATTACCAGTCTCTTAAATTTTGGCATTTGAGTACACGAAAAGTTACATTTAGAAATTTTAATTTACATTATTGAGAAGTAGTTTCTTTTCATGATTAGTTGCCATTTGTATTTCCTCCCCTGTAATTAGCCTGCCTACTTCTGTAATTTTTCCATGAGGTAATTTTCCCACTACTGGTTTGTATCAAGTTTTTGTACAGTGGGGAATTAACTTTGGCCTCGTTTTTTGTGTTGCCTGTATTTTATTTTGCTTTTATGTAACATGCATATTCTTTCTCTCTCATACACAAATACTTCTGTCCTTAGAGCGTGGAAATTTAAAATTGTTGGCTAGTGCCTTAGTCCAGTTTGTGCTGCTATCACAGAATACCCAAGAATGAGTATTTTATAAAAACAGAAATTTATTTTTTTAAATTCTAGAGGCTGGGAAGTACAAGGCCAAGGGGTTCTTGGCACATTGTCTCATGCCTGGAGTCAGAAGGGCATGAGAACACACGTGTAAGTGAGGGAAGGGGGCCAGACTCACCTTTTTATCCAGAACCCACTCCTGTGATAATGGCGTTGACCCCCTCCAGAGGGCAAAGTCCTAACAACCTAATCACCTCTTAGCGGTCCCCCTCCCCGATGCCACTGCACTGGGGGTTATTTCCAACACGTGCATGAGGGAGGGCACAGTACCATAGCAGCTGGTCCCATTTACCGATTGTGTTTTTTGAGACTTCCAGGTTTCAGTTCCATGCTTAAGTACACTTCCCCATTCTGAGCTTGTAAAAAATACGTACCTGAGAAAACATTGCTTTTTATTTGCATTAAAAAAATCAAGATCTCTGTTTCCTGTAAAAAAAAAATTGGGATTAAAAGGAAAAAGTTAAGCTACCCCATTTGTTTTGCCCAAATGGCTGGCAGATTGTTCCTACAGACTTTCTCATATGACACAGATTTGATCCATTGCTGTGAAATGCCACCTTTAATGTACTGAGTTTTCATGTGCACTTGAGTGTATTCTGTGACTTCTTTTGTTTTGTTTTTGATCTGCCTGTTAATTTTATACTGTTTTCTTTTCGGCAATAAGTATTACATTCCTAGATTTCTACATTGCATTTTTCTTTTCCTCTTGGAATTTCCGCAGTTTTTCTCAAGTGTTCATTCTTATAGATAATAAAAATGAATAGACTAACATTCATGGACCTGTTTTGCATCAGGACTTATTACACATTCTTTATAATAGTGTTAAGTGATTGAATCTTTTTTTGTGGGGACTTCTATTGTTTAATATCTGGGGAAACAGGCCCAGAGGTGGAAGTAGTAGCCTGCCTAGTTTGCACAGTGGAAACTCAGAATTGTTGTCTTGCTATTTTGATTGAAACTGCAATTAAGCCAGTTAATATTAAGCATCAATTTTTTGCTAGGTTTTATCTTCTCATAATGAACAGAGAAATAATGACACCTGCTTTGTTGAATTAATGCAAGCATGTTTAGACAACCATCCTGAAGGAACTGAGCTCGTGCTTCGAGCATAATTATGAAAAACCAAAGCTGGCTACTATTACTATTTATTCAAATATTTTAGATTTTTTAGATTTTAATATTAAATTTTATAAATGTTATATAGATCATACACATATCTTATGTAGAATATCTACTTAGATGTTTTGATTTTTATTGCTGTTGTAAATGTAATGGTTTCTTTTATTGCTATTTATTTATTTATTTATTCATTGAGACAGGGTCTCACACTATAGTCCAGGCTGGTCCTGAACTTATGTGTAGCCCAGGCTGGCCTCTAACACATGGCAAATCTTTCTGCCTCAGGCTCCCTAATGCTGGGACTACACGTGTATGCTACCATGTCTGGCTTATGTGGCATTGAGGAATTGAGCCCAGGGCCTCATGCTTGCTAATGCCACTGAGCTAGGTCCCAGGCCTCAATGTATTTTTGACTACTTCCTCATTGATATTTGCTATTCCTTTGATATTTAGATGTTAATTTCGTCAACTGTTACCTTACTGAGTTCTCCAATTATTTCTAAAAGTGTTTTCAATTGATTCTTCCAAGTCCGAGCATACAATCATAGCATCTCACATGACAATGAGGCCTCTTTTTTGTGTGTTTGGTCACTTTCTCCTCTCTAACTGGATTGAGTGAAGCTTTTGAAACTGTGGTGAGTGAAGTGGCCATAAAGGCCCTCTCAGTGGGCTGCTTCCCTGCCCTGGCAGCACAGATGCCATGGTGCTGTGGGTTATCTTGGGGAAAACATCTACCTTCACCATGTTACTAAAGAATAAACAAGCCAAGGAGAGGTGTTGGATTTTGTCAAATGTTGTTTTGTTGTTTATCCTTTTTTTTTGGGATATGAATTCTCATTCTTAACCATGGAACCAATTAGCTAATAACATGTTGTCTTTTTAAAGACTCTTGGATTCTGTTTGCTAATGTTTAACCTGAAAACATGCTCTGATATTCCCAAGAGCCCCCAAGTTGCAGGTTTCCCCTGTGCTGTCTTGAGCAGTTTCAGTGCAGAGATTTTATAGCAAAAGACTCATTGGTGTGAGAAAAGTAAGAATTAACCCCCGGAACTGGCAGAACTGGGTTGTGTGTTTGGTTGTTGGCGTGTCTTTGGCAACTTCCAGGGTTACATTCAGCTAAACAGCCTCTGCACAGTGAAGGAGATACTCTACACAATGAAGAGACAGCCCACAGATGGGAAGAAATATTAGCAAACTATACACTGGACAAGGGCTAGTGTCCCGAATACACGGAGGTCAGCTCAGTAGCAAGCCCTCCAAGTCATCCAACCTAACAAGAGCCCGGAGACTTGAATAGACATTTTTTGAGACCAATAGGAATATAAAAGGTACTCAGTGTCACAAATTGAAACCACAGTGAGCTATTACCTCTCCCTGTTATCAAAATTATCAAACAGCTCTTATTAAAGGACGCAAGAAAAATGCTGATGAGGATGTGGAGAATGGGGAACTCTTATAGATTGTTAATGGGAATGAAATTGGTAAAGCCATCATGGAAAATGGTGTGCAAAGTCCTCAAAAAATAAATAAATAAATAAATAAATAAATAAATAAAACTACGGAATGACCCCGCAAATCCAATCCTGGTATATATCTGTGTTAGTTACATTTTCATCACTGTGACTCAATACCTGACATGCACAACTTAGGAAAGATTTATTGTAGCTCACAGTTTCAGAAGGTCACAATCCATTCATAGGTAGGTGTCTGGAAAATGATGGAAGCCCATGGCAGGGCTGGAGCAGGGGCAGGGCCAGAACCAGAGCTATTCCTCCCTTTGGAATGGGAGTGTTTACCCTGTGCCATTGTATGTTAGAAGTCTTTAACTTCTCTTTGATTATCACAGGAGCCTTGTGTCTCAGAGGAGATTTGCGACTTGCATTTTTTTTTTTTTTAGCAGTGCTTAAAGTGTTAAGACTTTGGCACCTCTTAGAGAAGGACTGAATACATTTTGCATAAGAAGGTGGACATGAGTCTTTTGGGGTTCCGGGGGGGAACGTTATGGCTTGGATCTGTGATGTCCCCTGAAAGCCTCATGTGTTTGGATGTTCTTGGGAGGTAAGTCCTGGCTTGGAAGGGTTGAATGCTTAGGACTTGACTCAGAAAGAGTGGATCACTGGGCCCGCACCTGGAAGGGTAGCTCCGCCCTTTCTCCCCTCATTGGCTTCCCTTCTGCCAAACTGTGAAGAGCTCTCTGGTTGCACCCTACCTGTGTGTGTCCACCATGACTGGCCGCCCATCCGTAGACTGCGACCTTCTGAAACTATGAGCTAAAATCAACATTTCTTCCTTTAAATTGTGCATGTTGGGTATTCTGTTCCACGTAACTCTGGTTTGAGCTTTTAGTAATGCCTGACATGTGTTTAAATACCATCTGAAGTCTCCTTCAGTTTGCCAGGCTTAGAAATGAGTGTACGTTGATGCCCTCTCTAATAAATAATAATGGCATGAGCAAGTGTCTGCCGTGGGCTTTCCATTCACCTTGCCTCTCTGCTTTCTCAATTTTGCCAATCTCACTGGACTTTGATAATCAATTGTTATTGATTATGTATTATTTTGACATGTTGTGGAGAATGCAACTGCTGTTTTATTTTTGGAGAAAAGCAGAAGAGATTTTTAAGGCCTTAAAAAAAAAAAAACTCCAGTACTTTTCCTCTTGTGGATTATTTGATACACCTGTATCACATCTTTAAAGACAGATTGCAGAGAAATTCGGAGACTAATAAACTTTCCAAGTTCTTTTGTATTTGAAGATGCTGCTCCGCTGCTGTTCCTTGCAGAGTGTTAGCAGGGTATGGCGCTCAGGGCCACGTCTTTCCTTCAGTACTGTAAACTCAGGGCCTAAGGCAGATTGGGGCCAGAGCCCTGTGGAGTCAGTCTGAATGGAACACTGATAAGGGATGGGGAAGCAGACCACTGGGACTAGGGAAGCTTCCAGAGGTTCCTTGCTGACAACACGTGCAGAGTATGTTTCCCACAAAGAAGGCAGCAGGGAGGGCAGCCTCAGCTCCCAGCTGCTCTCCTGGCGCTTCTCTGAAGTGGGTTCCTCCTGGCCGCGAGGAGCATCTCAGCAGGAAAATGTAACCTGCGACTTTCACAGGGACTTGGCCTTCCCCTTCCTGTCCTCACACACTGAGGGGACTGTGTAGGGAGAGAACTGTCGTTTGGGCCCCTCTTGACTTTGCTGGGCATACTTTCTGTGTGGCTTCTGGGCTGAGGCTGTGGCTATGACATTTCTCTTGGATGAATTTGGCTTTTTTTTTTTTTTTTTTTTGCTCTGCAGATATTCCTCTCAAAGTGGATTTTCTTGCTTTTCTTTCCTGTAAATAGCACTGGCTTTTGCTTTACCTAGTGGTGTGTGAATACATCAAAGCGTGTGTACCTAATATGAAGGAAATGCTGTGCAAATACTTGTCATATTTGGGTCATTTAAGGAAAAATGACAAGGAAAGTCTACATTTTTTTTCCAAAATATTTTTCAGTCTGCGATGTTGAACACATAGCCACAGATGACTGCATTTGTCTTTCTATTGAAAGTTAATTAATTCATTGAAGAGTTAATTCATCAAGTAATAAATTCAGTCTTTAAAAATATACTCCTTATGGACTGAATGTGTATCCAGAGTCTTTCATGCACTGGTACCCTCATCCCCTACGTGACAGTGGAGATGGGGACTTCTGGAAGTAATTAGGCTTGGAGGAAGTCATTAAGTGGAACTCTTCTAAAGGAACTAGGATCTTTTAAAACTTTTTGTTTTGGGGCTGGAGGAATGGCACAGCCATGAAAGCACTTGCCTTACAAGTCCAAGGTCCTGAGTTCAATTCTCCAGCACCACGTAAAGCTGGGCATAGTGGTGCACACCTGTAATTCCAGCACTCAGGAGGCTGAGCCAGGTGGGTTGTCCGGAGTCCAAGGTCAGCCTGGGCTACCAGTGAGTTCAGGACCAGTCTGGGCTACAGAGCGAGACCCTGTCTCAAAAAAAAAAGAGAGAGAGAGAGAGAGAGAGAGAGAGAGAAAGTTTGTTTTGGTACTCGGGATTGAACTTGGGCCCTTCACGTTGGGCTACACTCCCTGCACTTCTGTCTCTCAGCCCACCTCCAACTGCCTTTTTATTTTGAGACAAGTTCTCTTAAAGTTGCTAAATTGTCCAGGACGGGCTTGAATTTATGATCCTCCTGCCTCAGCCTCCCAGAGTGCTGGAATTACAGGCCATACCACTGGGCCTGGCTTGGAGGGTATTTTTGGTTTTGACTTGTTTTCCCACTATTGTTATTAATATAGATGCTATACATAATGTTTACAATGAAATTAAGTATTTTGTGCACATATGTATCACCTCAATACAAACCCTTCCTATTTTTGGCCCTCCCGCACCCTCCCCATCCCCCCTAACTCCTACTATTGTACCCATGTGATTCTATAGAATGCCTATAGTCTGAGTTTCCCAAGTCAGAGAAACCATGCCATATTTAACATATTTAATCTTTTGCATCTGACTCATTTCACTCAAATCGCCACTCTTTAGCTCAGCTTCCCGCACCTAGAATGGGCTGCAATCGTCAAATCTTGATGCCTCTTCTGTGTCCAGCAGGGCCCTTTACTGGGGTGTTTGTCAAACGTTTTTTTTTTTTTCCCTATATCTTACTATATCTTTGTTGAGATTTTTTAATATGCCCTCACCCATCGGTCTATGTAAAAATTAAAAATAACAATGTAATGCTTAAGGCTAGAAATTGTGAGAATGAAAAAGAAGTTAAATTTCAAATGGCTTAGCTGAGTACTGAAAGGTAAATGTTTGTATATTTGAAAGATGTTCAGGTTATCATTACATCAAGCAGTTTTCTGAGGCTAAACTGCCGGTCAAGATGGTGCTGAGTAACAGAGCTGCATAATGTCTTCTCATGGAACCACTTAAAAAGTTGAGAATGTAGTCAAAAACTTGCCTGTTTAATGTACCTAGATCAGGGTGGAGTACCTTAACAATTGAAAGGAGGCCAGGGGGAGATCAGAAATCCCAAAGGAGCAATGGAAGTGGGGAAATAAAACAACAGCCCAGGAAGCAGTCCCCGGCCAACTGCGACTAGCTGGGAGCTGCCAGTGTCTGCAGAGAGAGGAAAGCCAGCTTGGAGTCCAGAACCTCTGACTGAGCTAGGAGAGGAAGGGGCACCCCAACACCTGAAAGAAGGCCACGGGAAGTTCAGAAATCCTGGAGACATATTGGAACTGGAGGAAACCTCTCAGCCAGGCATTTCAAATGCAGAATTTCTTTGAGCAGCTGGTCTTCCCACTGACAGAAATGGTAATGAAGCCGGAGAGCAACAGTTTCCCTGGAGTAACCAAGAGAGGGCGCGACAGAGTCCGTAAAGGACAAGGCCGGCCTTGGTTGAGCTCATGGACCACTGGTCCGAAGCGACAGGCGAGGAGACAGGGCACAGGCCCAGATGAAAGCAGGATGGCTGGTGGGTGGGAGCTCAGGGAAGGACCTTCCCTGAAGTGGAGACAAGGCCCACAGCCGCGAGGGGGATTGAACCAACCCGTAGCCCGGAAATCAGTTCTGTGGGGGAATTAATTATTTCATTGTCTACCTGATCTGTATAGATTCTCCCTTCCATCTCATGTAGGCTGGACCTGGTACTTGGTGAATTTTTCCACTTGTCCTCATTGAACACCAAGGGCCTTTAAGGCGTACATCTCCCGCTGAGCACAGCTCTCACCCTGCCTCTGGCTTCCTCCTTTTCTGTGTCTGGAGCTTTTCCAGAGCCAGAAACACGCTTGGTATGAAAGCGTCCCTATCCCATGAGCTGTCACATTCTGTGGCTGCTGATAATGACTCAACTATTTAAACCTCAGGGGCGGAATACAGTTGCTACATTTTTCTCAGCGCCTTTTGCTCTTGTCCTTTGAAACTGATGGGATTATTTGCATTTTCTTTTTTTTTTTTTTTGGTTGTAAGAACTTCCTTTATCCTACTCATGTAACCTTATCTTCATTTGCCAGCTGGGGCCTCTGAATTGTTTTGCACTAGCGATGTTTAAAAAATTAGCTTAGATGATTTTTACTCTCTTCGTTTTGCTGGTCTGGATTTGCCAGAATACATTTGCGTATCCTTTATTCTGGAATAATGGGAAAGTTAATTTTCTGTTTAATGAAGTAAATATAGTCCTGCCAGGATATCCCAGGTAGAGAGCTCTGTATTTACTGATGTTTCCTGCAACGTAGTGCCTTCTCTTAAAGATCAGATTTTTTTTTACCCCACCATGGGCCAGATTCCCTCAGTTATGTCTTTGATCACGGGTTCTAGCTCAACTGCTCTCGCGTCTTCCTTGGGAACACGCTCTGTCCTTGGGGTCTGGTCTCTGGACTTCCGTATCTCTCACCCGCTTTCTCATCCTTTTCATCTCTTTTGTTGTTTCTGTCTCTTCGTTTTGGGAGGGTCTTGCCTCTTTATCCTCCGTATCAGTGTCTAAGGGAGAGCTGCTCCCCTCCTGGAGATGAGATTATGAGAAACTCAACCCCATTTAGAGGAGGGACTGAGAAACAGAGTGAGTGCAACCCAAAGGCAGGATGGGAAATAAGTGCCAGGGTTCAAGATCCTGGTGGCGCTCTCCGCGGAGGTGTCTGGGACTGCTGCTTTGTCTTGAACCACGAGTCTGGGTTGAGTCAGAGCCAGCACAAGTGTCCTATGTGAACACCACGGGGCCCCGTGAGGAAGATCCCCAGCCTGCTTGGGACATGGGGGGAGTGACTCCAAAGACAGGTCCAGAAGATACCTGGAGGCTCACGGGAAGAGAAGAGCTGTTTCCCAGAGCCATAGCCTCCGACCTTCCCTCTCCACTGCCTTACAGGCAGCCACGTTCTCTGAGTTCACCCATCCCCTGTCTCAAGGCTCCTACTGCTCCCTTCTCCTGGCTGTTGGAACCGTCTTCCCTCTTGGTCCCCAGCTCTTGCATGGTAGACTCCCAGTCCAGCCAGGATTCTGTTCATTTTCTCACCTTTCCTGGTGCCTGCGGTGGGGTGGGGTTGGGCTTTAGAGATGTACCCCTCTGTTGTTCTTTGTGAATCTCCTCCCCAGGGTGTGCAGTGTTCTGTGGGGCTGATTTAGAGTCTTTCCCAGCTCAGCTGTCTCTGTTCTCCCTCATGTGCAGGCCTTTCCTCTTGGCGGTACCTGTGGCGACTACCTCCAGGGCCCCGTAGCTCCTCCCTGTCTCCTCACCTCCATCACGTCTAACATTGGGTGAACTCCAAGTTTTAGGGGTTCTTGCCCTCCATGCAAGTCAGGGGGAGTCTATAAACTGGTTTATGAAACTTCACAGTCCTTTGTTCCCCTCAAGTGTTCCTTTGAGGGCATCTTTTAAAAAAGGGGATTGTTTGATGAAAGACTGTTGTACAATACAAAATTTGGTAAATATTGCCTTTGTCCTCTCACCAAAAATGTCTACCAATGTATAGCTCCACCAAAAGTATATGGATTGTGCCTTTGGTGCTATATCCAAAACACTCATCACTAAACCACAAATTACATAGATTTTTTTCTCCTGTTTTTTTGAAGTTTAAAATTTTTAATTTCTGTTTAAACATACGATCCAGTTTGAGTTTGCTCTTGTCCATAGTGACACTTGTGTGACAATTGTGTGTCAGCTCTTTTCTGTGTAGAAAAGGCTGCCCTTTCTCCTGGCATTGCCCTTCTACCTTTGTTTAACATAAAATGAAAAGAGTCGATTATAATTGTGAGGGTCTGTGATTTCCATCCTGCTCTGCCGATGAATGTTGCCTCTTTCTCCAGTGCCAAACTGGCCTGATTATAACAGCCGTAAGGTAAGTCTAAAATCAGGTAATGTGAGCTCTCCTAAAGTTGCTTTTCAGGATTGGGTTGGCTAGTCTAAGTCCCTCACATTCCTAATATATTTTAAAGCCAACTTATTGATAGTTATAAAAACGCACTAAGAATTTAAATATGATTGTGCTGAATCTATAGGTCAAGTCAGGAAGAGCTGATATAACAATATTAAACATTCCAGCCTATGAATGTAGAATATCTATTTATTTAGATCTTTATTTTTTTATTAGTATTTTATGATTTTTTCAGATGTAGATTTTGTACATCCATAGGTTGTAGGAATAAATCTCTAGGTTTTTCTTCTTCATTTCAGGGCTATTGCAAGTTATATTTTTTTAAAATCTCATATTCCAGTGTTCACTGCTAAGACCTAGGAAAACAGTTGACAGTTGTCCTTTGCATCCAAGACCTTGCTGTATTCACTGACCGGTTCCAGGAGATTTTGGTGGGTTTTTGATGGTTTAGTGATCTTCCTGTCTCAGCCTCTGGCACTGCTTACCAAGAGTATCCAGCACTTTACTCAATTTTGAATTGGTTTATTTATCTATTCGTTGAGTTGTAATTTTTTTTTGTATGTTCCAGGTACTAAACCCTTAACAGACACTTTTTTTTTTTTTGAGACAAGTTCTTGTTCTCTACTCCAGGCTGATCCTGATCTCATCATATAGCTCAGGCTGGCCTTGAACGCATGACAGTCCTCCTGTCTCAGCCTTCTGAGTGCTGAGATTACAGGCATGTACCACCATGCCCTACTCATTTTTTATGTGGTACTAGAGGGTCAAACCCAGGGCCTCATCCCTGAGTTATGCCCCAAGCCCCAGATATATGATTTTGAAATATTTTTTTACATTCTGTGGATATTTAAAGGATTTTTTAGCATATAGCTGGATCCTGTTCTGGTTTTGTTTTTAAATCCAATATGATAACCTCAAATCTTTTTAGCTGGAGTGTTGAGGCTCCCAATAATTGAAGTGACTATATAGTTAGATTAAGATCTACCGGCTTTATGTGTTTTTTAAAACAATTTGTTCGTTGTTTTTGTCTCTTGTTCTGTATTTTCTTCTTTTGATTTTTTACAATTCTATTTTATTTGCTATCTTGGAATAGTTATTTATATTAGCAAAAACTTTTGTAGGTGATTGTCTCAAGGTTTACAGTATGCTTCTTTCTGAGACTGGATCTCTCTCTGTTGTCCATATTGATTCTGAACTTAGTATGTAGCCCAGGCTGGCCTTGAACTCATGGCAATCCTCCTGTCTCAGCCTTCTGAATACTGGGATTACAGGTACATGCTACGACAGTTAGCTACTCTTTATGTGGCACTGGGGAAGCAAACCAGGGCCATGTGCATGCTAGGCAAGCACTTTAACCATTGAGCTATGCCCTCAGCCCTACAATATACATTTAAACATCATCTGGGTCCACTTTCAAATACATCTTCATGGGCAGTATTAGAAGCCTCACAACATAGTACCCAGTCCATTCCTGCCATCCTCTGTGACATCGCTGTCGTTCGTTTCACTTATCCATATGCTATAATACTTTTCCTTTTCTTTTAGAATAATGGAGAATAAAAAAGAAGATAGTTATATCCAGCTTTTATTTAACTCCTCTCCAATTGTCTTTCTTTCTTGAAGCAGATCCAGGACTCCAACAGAAATCATTTTCTTTCTGCTTAAAGAATTTTTATAACATTTCATCAGAGAGAGTGTTTGCTTCTCTTTCCTTTTGAAGGTTACCTTTTCTGTGGATGGAACTCTACGGTTTCTTCTCTCAACCTTTCATGAAAAAAATGAAAGAAATTTCATGTGTTCCACTTCTCGTTTCTGTGGCTTCTGATGAGGCATTCGCTGTAATCCTGGTCTTGTGAGGGCAGGCGTTCTTGCCCTACGAGAGGGAGCATTCGTTGGGTATGAGGATGGGCACGTTTAGGACACCTCCTCTCCTCTTCCCCCATCAGGCCAGGAAGGGATCTCCTTCCGATTATCCCCATGGGTCCATGATATGCTTCCTGGAGTGAAGCCATGTCCATGTGGGTCCCCTTCTTCCCTAACTGCAGGCCCCCACTGGTGTCTCAGTCTCACCTTCGTCTGTCCTTCCCCTCCTGAAACTCACAGAATAATAATTTCCAGCTGATTGATTCTAATGGCTTTAGTCTAGTAGTGATTTTCCGTGAGACGTTCGTTCTCTGGTGGTTCCAAGAAGAGTCAATTATCTTCAACTTGTTGAGTTTTTCTTGTACAAATGGATTGCGTGACTTCTCTGCTCTGCATACGTTGGCGCCTGGTGTTGGCATTTTCTTAGAATTGCTCAAATGAATGAATTGTTCACCAAGACACTGGAAAACTGTCTGCATGGGCCCCTCGGGTTGAATTCCAGTGGTGGGGAGTGAGTTAGCACGCCAAGTTCTAACTTGTTTGTCTAACCACTGGCTCTGTCTCCTGTCTCCTCTTGTGTAAGCACGAAATGTTAATCAGCAGGTGAGAGTGGATTAAACCAGGGTTGGGGTTTTGTCAGGTGAGTAGGAGGTGGAGAGTTGAGGGTATATGCAAGGCAATTATTATAAACGTGAGTCACAAAATTTAAGCTTGGTGAATAGGGAATGAGGGATGGTTAAAAAGCGAAAGGAACTGTTGCAAGTCCTAATTTCTCTCTTTGTCTCTCTCTCTCTCTCTCTCTCTCTCTCTCTGTGGTACTGGGATTTGAGTTGAGGGTCTTGAACCTCAGCTCTATCCCCAGCCCAGGTCTTTCATTTTTGAGACAAGATCTCAACAAGTCTCTAAGTTGTCCAGGCTGGGCGCAGACTTGCAATCCTCCTGTCTCAGCCTCTGAGAACTTGGAATTATAGGCCTGCCTACCAGGCCCAGTTTTGGTTTCTTTTATGCAGTTGGCTGTCTGTCCTGAATCCCATAATCGCCTCTCATTACCTATCTAGTAGTTTCAACAGAAATCAACAACTACGGGTTCCATCACTAAGCAAGCCACCGCGTTAGATGATGTGACACACACAAGAAAAAGATCTTCAGTGGCATCCAGATGGCCATGTAACTCAAGGAGTCAAAGTGTTTCAACACACTCAGCACTCCACACCTATGGGTTCCACATCTGTGGGTTCATCCAACCACAGTTTGAGAACAGCTTCTTAAAAAGTTGCATGAATGTGTACAGACTTTTTCTTGTCATTAAAAATATAGTACGACAACTATTTATGTAGCATTTCTGCTGTATTGGGTACTTCAAATAACCTAGAGAGAGTCTAAACCAAATAGACTATGCATCGATTATATGAAAATACTACACTGTTTTAGTTCAGGGACTCGAGTATCTATGGACTTGGTATTCCCTGGAAACAAAGGGGATTCCTGAGAAGTGGGGCTACTAAGACATAAGCGTATTACAGTTAAAATTTGACTGTATAATGAATCCAGGCTCTCTAATTATCAGTCAGAATTCACTACAGTGAGACGTTAAGCCACCTGTTGGTCTTGCCTCCTCCCTCTTCTCCTGAACAAATCCAGTGGGAGCACCACACACAGTGGCCCCACGCCCCTGTCCCTTCCGTGTGTTGGTGATGCCCCTGCCTATGGGCCCCTGACTGGGCTGAGACATAATGAAAGGTAGAAGGTGGCTCAGACCCCAATAATCTGTCTTGAGACCGGCAGGAATGGAGCCGCTCCCTCTTATCCCAGGCCCAGGATGGCCCGCAGCTCAGGTTTTACTCTACTCAACACCCCAATTTTCCCCTACCCCAAGACCCTTACCAAAAATCACATGGCCAGGTTTCAAAACACATGCCATGCAAATTAGGCAAGACCCCAAAATTCCTCCCATCAGCGAATGACCCTTGCCCTCTTATCGTGGCTGACCCTTCTCTCTTCAGCTGCTTATCAGCTTGGCACCTGTGGATGATAAATGAACTGTTAACAGTGACTCAGTCTCCCTGGTGGCCAGCGGTAGCCAGGGACCCCAGAGGCCCCGGCAGTTGTGTGACCTCCCCCCAAAGCCTCGCTCACCTTCCTGAAGGATTAGCTCTTGTGAAGAGTCCAGGAAGCCTTTCTAGTGCCTCTAGGAGGAAACTCCCATCCTCTCAGCTCTTTGTGTCACATGGACGATACACCTCATCCCACAGATGGCAGGGACATTTCCCTGTCTGTCTGTGTAGCAGTGTGCCTGCTCTTTGCAGAAAGCAGTAAGCGAAGCCCCTGAGGGAAATAGACATATACAGAACCAGATGGCTAAAATCGGCTATAGAGTTTCTGGTTGTCATGGACACAATCTTTTCTGTTGCGGGCGACTCTGGTCTCTATGGTGAGCTCGCACTTCAAGCTAGAACCTTAGAAAGGCGAAAAAGATGATTGGCTGTGGCTTAATGAAGGGGTAGGGCCGGCATGGGGAGGATTGATAAATGGGAAGAGGCGAAAATAAACGTACTGGCTTCCAGTGGCTGCCCCACCCCAACAAATGCTACTTTTAATTAGGAAAATATTGTTTTAGACCTGGTTCCTTGATCCCTGTAAGGACTGCAATATAATTTCCTCCACCATCCGACTCCTTCCTCATTACCCTACAATCCATGATAGTTATTTTTTAATGACCAATTAAGTATGGAAAGCAAGGAGGAATCATCTCAGCGAGAAGTGGATTGAATCAAGGAACCCGCGCGAGGTGTAGTACAAATCCCACAAAGCGCAGGAGGGGACTGAGGGCGGCTCCCTGGCTCCTCTCTAGGCGGGACGGCTAGATCAAGAGAGACCCCCTAACTCCAGTGATGAGGGGCAGAAAAAGGTTCTAGAGGCACATGGAAGACTTCCAGTATACAGACTACGTTTTACCCACTGTTTCCAGGGCAGCTTCGGCCAACAGAAAGCAGCAGCCTTGGGGAGGAGGGTGTGTATGGCTCTGGCTGGAATCTGACATGGCCCTCTGCCTAGATTTACCTAATCTACAATGCCTGAGGACCCAGTTCCAAAACAAAACCACTTCTGGTGCCGATAATAAAGTCACCATTTCCCCGAAGCATTTGAAGGCTTGATAAGTCATTGAAAGCCTTCGTACTCGCTGAATGTTAGTTAAATGAGGAGATATCACGGGCCAGAGTCTGGGGATGAGGGGCTCCAGATGTGAAGCTTCCATTGTCCTCTCCATAGGGTCGGGATGTCTTTTCTGGCATTAATATGTGACTATGGTGTATTATTTGGGAATGAATGAATGAATTTGCAGTACCCGGGTTGAACCAGGGCTTTCTCATAAGCTATATCGCAAAGCCTTTTGTTTTGTTTTTCTGTTTTGTTGAGACAGGGTCTTGCTAGGCTGCTAAATTGCCCATCCTAGGCTTCAATTTATGATCCTCCTCTCTCAGTCTTGCAGACTGCTGAGATTACAGGTACATGTCACCATATCCAGCTGTGGAGGTTTTATGAGCAGGCACAATTGAGTGTTTATATGATTAAACTCAGCCTCAAGGTCCCCTGACACTGCATGCCCCAAGCCCTCTTCCTAAACCTCGCAGTTGGCCTCTCTTCTACCCTAAGACTCTACTCTAACCCAACGCGAGCAGCTCCTGCTCTAAACAAAGACACTCCTATTAGGTCTGGTACAGCTGACTTCCCAGAAGCTGAGGCCAAGGGCCCGCCTCATTTTGTGTAAAGCCAAACTTGTTCCTGCACAGACACACAGCAAATTAGAAATAGAAAACTAATTCATGGGGTGGTGGTTTTGCCTAACAGAGAAGAACAGAAATAAAGCCCCTACGTTGGCAGAGTGCATAGATCTGCTTTCCTCCCGCTCTGGCCTGGTTGGTAGGTTGTACAACGAGAAATACAAATTCACATCCACTCTCATGTCGCCTGAAGACTGAGAAGTATCCTGATAGCAAAGAGGCTCACAGAGAGGAAAAACATTTTTCCTTTCTTCAATTGAAGCTGCAGGAGGAGATTGACTTGTCTTTGCTCAAAAATCAGTAAAAAAAAAAAATTAAAAACTTAATATGGAAGCTTGAGTGTTTTTATAGCTGAGAGACGGAGACTGAGGTTATATGGGGAAGAGGGCTTTTTCGGGGAGGGATATTGAAGTCAAGAAGGAGCAAATTTTAAAAGCATCTAATAATGTGTTCTCGATATAATTAGGGCACGGACTTGAAGCAAGAGATGGACAGTGGGTAAGACCAAAGGGAAGGTAGTGAGGTACGCGGGGGTCACCATGGGGGTTCAGATGTAAGCAAAGAGCTTAGTTTTGGAATTTAGATCTTCCAAAGTAGTAAAGCGGAAGAAAACCTCATAAAATAAAAGGAGTGATGTAGAGATAAAACTGGGTAAAGTTTCCCAGAATATAGGAGGAAAAGAAGGGTGGGACCAAGTGACTGATGGGGGGGGGGGAGGGAGAGGAAGGAGACCTGGGATCAGATAGCTGGTGACAGCGAAGCAGGCTGGGTAGAATATTCAGACACTAAGGAGAAAATAGGAGAAAGGTTTCTTGACTTGAAGAAAAACCTAGAAGGGAAGAAAAATTACTTTGGCATTTGTTATTAAGACATAGTCACCAGCACGCCTGGTTCAGATGCTTGTTGAGGAATGCTGCAATGCTGGCAGTCTGGAAGCACAAAGATATTTTAGTAATAGAAAAACCCATTAGTGTAATTCACCACATCAGGGCTGAAGGCATAGCGCAGTGACCAGAGCCCTTGCCTGGGAAGCTTGAGGCCCTGGGCTTGATACTCTAGCACCATATACTAGGTGGGCAGTGGTGCATACCTGTGACCCTAGCACCTTGGCTACATTGTGAGCTCAGGATCAGCCCGGTCCACAGAGCAAAACCCTGTCTCAAAACAAAACCCCAAAAGCATAATTCATCATATCAGTAGGAGAGAGAAAACAGGAATGTCTTCAGAGATACAAAATAAATAGTTGATTAAATTTAAAAATCACTCCAGACTCCACTCAGACAAGAAAGAGGTATTCTCTTCAGTGTACTAAGGAGGGGCTGGGCCATTGCTCAATAGTTAAAGCACTTGCCTAGCAAGGCTCTGGGTTCTATTCCCCAGTACCACATAAGTCAGATGTGGTGCTTGTCTGTTATCTTGGCACTTGGGAGGCTGAGGCAGTAGGGTTGCTGTGTGTTTAAGGCCAGCCTGGGCTGCACAGTGAAGTCTGCCTCAAAAAAAAAAAAAATACACTAAAGATCAGCCTCGTTTGACATGATGGTTGTCCAAACCTCATCCCAAAAAGCCGAATTAATACTTAATGAGGAAGTAATACACTCCTTCCAATTAGAGTGAGGAGTAATGCAAGACCAAGGCCTGCAGTCAGTTCTATAACTTAATGATACCCTAGGAAAGGAAGAAAGATAGTACATTAAAAATTTGGACATAAATTTTTAAAACTTTACCCACAAAGTTCAAGTCACCCAATTAGAAACTAGTAAGAGCTTAGCCAGAGAGCAGAGTCCCCGTGTCACTGCGGGTGGTGGCGGTGTCCCGCTGAGCGTTTACACTTCAACGGAATGCCAGCATGAGAAAGGCTACTTGGTGACCCTGACAAAAGTCACATTTCTCCTTCATCACAAATAGTGTCTAAATCACAAAAATGACCCAGTGCCTTTCACCCAGGCTCAGAGCTGTGACCCTGCCCTCTTCCTTCTCTGCAGACCTTCTGGGCAGGATTTCAAACGTAGAATCTCCTGGTTTCAGGCTGCGTCCGACTCAGAGTGAAGCACGGTGCCCTTCCCAAAGCCAGCTACCAAACCCCAGTTGTGCAGGTGCTTTGTAGAATCCTCTCATAGCAAAGCTGGGGCTCCCTTTCCAGGTACGCATTTTCCACTCCAAGGAGTGACAAACCCAAGTCGTTCAAGTATGGGTGTGTGCATGAGGTCATTCCTGGTGTGCGTCAACAAGTGCTGGTTAAGAACCGTGTTACCTAGCTGGTGTAGTGGCATGTGCCTGTGGTCCCAGCTGTTTGGGTGGCTAAGGCAGGAGGATTCCTTGAATCCAGGAGTCCAAAGCTAGCCTAGGCGGCACCACAATCTCCTTTCCATAAAACTAAGCTAAAAATTAAAAGAGAAACATATGTACAAACCAGGCACAGTGGCGCACTCCTATAATCCCAGCTCTCCAGGATTTTCAGGCAGGAGGATCACAGTTTACGTCCAGCCAGGATAGCTCAGTGACTTAGTGAGACCCTGTAAAAATAAAAATTTAAAAAGGGCTGGGAATGTAGCTCAAGGTCCAAAGCCTTGAGTTTAATCCTCAGTACTGTGTGTGTGTGTGTGTGTGTGTGTGTGTGATTAAAAATGACAGCAGTAATATAGCATCTTATATACCACAATAACTCATAAAGAATATATGAGAAAGTGTGCACAAAGGCTTACACATTTGAAAAATCCTAAAAGATATTTTAGTGTTAAATATAGTTACCTTCTAGTTTGTGAAACTTTGAGCGATTCCCCCCCCCCCAATTTCTATTGTTTTCCTCTTACTGTGGCAAGAACATTTAATATATTTAATATTTAATATGAGATTTATCCTAACAGAATTTTAAGTGTGCGGTGCTGTATTAGCTATAGGTAGAATGTTGCATGACAGACTGTTAGAACTTACCCATCTCGCATAGCTGAAATGTGTCCCCCGAATAAGGGGCCAGCTTTCTCTTTCTCCCACCCTGGCAAACCCCGTCCTAGTCTCTGCTTCTATGAATCTTACAACTTTAGACAGTTCATATGAATGGGGTAGTGCAACCCACGTCACTTAGCATAATGTCTTCCGGGTTCATCCGCGTTGCTGCATATGTCAGGATTTCCTTTTTTAAAGCCCAACTAATATTCCGTCATATGTATATACCACATTTTCATTCTAATGACGCCTAGGTTATCTTTGTGTCTTGGGTATGGTGAACAATGCTGCAACGATTAGCAATAAGTTGAAAATATCATAATTAAATATACATTTAATACATCTATCCAGCATCATAGCTTAGTAACATACACGTGTGTCATGGGCTTCTGCTCAGCTTTGAAAAGCAGGACGTTTTGCTATTTGCAGGAGTGTGGATGAAATTAAAGGATCTTATGCTAGGCAACGTAAGCCAAGTACAGAACGACCCAGCCTGTGTGTTTCCCTTACGCAGCAAGGTATCCTCAGGGAGGCATCAGGAGTACCGCGACCCATGAGTACCCAGCAACGAGTTTGGGCCGGACAGGGTGGCAAGTCGTGAGCCTGGCAGCATTGCCAAGTTCCAACCTGCGCCTCTGAGTTCCAAACAAATGCTGAGCGCTCAGACAAAATATTCGCTTCCAGATTCACTGAGCACCAAATCCGGTGAGTACCACAGCAGTTGAGAGCTAAGGCGTGACGGCGTGCAGAATCTGAAAACAAGAGGACTTCCGTCTTGAGTTAGCTGTGTCCTTGAGGCTCCCTCCGCAGGCCCTGAGATGTCTGTCTGTCCGCTGGGTGGAGTCTCCTAAGGTCCTTAGGCCTTCGTAGCTCTCTTACTCACCTTGGTTTCTGCGCCTGGGACCAGCTCATTTCTAAAGATCTGTCTTCGGTTCCTTTCCAGGGCCTCCTGACCTGCCACTGTGCGGTCGTACTTCTCCTAATGTCGCGTGTGTGTGTGCGCTAGATGGATACATATCCTATATGTTTGCTCAGGGGCACGCATTGTTTTTATAGTCAGGTAAACTGTTATTTTCTGGAAGGAGTGCGTAACAAGAGCCGAAAGTCTAAAACGAGACAGTGTGTTTCAACTAGTAATGTGGCTGTAGAACCGAAGATTGCAGCATGGGAAGGATCCACATTTTCCCAGCGTCTCTGGCTCAAGGTCGCTTACAGCAGCTTCCAAAATGGGGCGGAACTAGGGAGGAGGCCCAGTGAAGGCTGGTGTCCCAGATTCTGTCCACACCCATGCTGCTTTCAGCCTCTAGGCGAGCAGAGCATGGCGTGGTGCATCTGGCCTCTTGAGGGCGGGCCTTGAGTGTGGCCCCTGCCAAAGCTGAGCTTGGCTCAAGTCCTTTACTACTAGAAACCAGTGAGGACTGAGAAGTTCCCTTGCCCCTCTCCTGTTCTGGGAAACAGAACGTTTACTGAAAGGCACCTGTTTCTAATGACTTAGCTGAGATCCGTGAATGCCCCTTGTTTACCTAACGGAGACCAAACGTGGACTCTTCCAATTCCCATTCCTGGCCTCAGACATTGTTCTGAGTTGTTTGCTTTTAGGCATCAACCAGAACAAAATTCCTGTTAACCAAACTGTTCCCCCATGACCCTGGTATGTGACCTACCCTCATCATGTGATTCTTCACCACCCCCCTGAGAATAGACTAATCTTGGACAGAAGAATGCCCCAATCCACTTTCCAATTATACCACCTCTGTTCATACCACCTTCCAGCCGTATTTATTCCTTCCTATAAAAGAAATCCTTTGGCCTAATCCTTGACACGCCTATGGCCAGAGACTTCTTCCTCTTGCCAGACCCCTTTCCTCCAGATTGGCAATAAACCTTGAATAAGGTCTCTTATAAGTACAGATTTATTTTTATTTTTGTTTTCAACATCATATAACTGATACAGAGAACAAAGCAAAAACAAAAGACTCCAAATTCCATTCTGGGGAAAGATAGAAGCCAGTATGAACATCTATCTATAAACACAAATTCATAAAAATATGAGTTAGTTGAAAATAAAGTACTCGTGGATGGACGAAGCAGCACCCACAGCCCTGGGTGGGGCCTAATTTTTCTCATTGGGTAGACAGGTCTCAAGGTAAAGTTTGTAGCATTGTAGTCATTTTTTCCTTTGATCATCTTTCCCCCCACCCCCTTTGGTACCAGGAATTGAGCCCACAGCTTTGAGGATTCCAGGCAACTGCTGTACCACTGAGCGATGCCCTTAGCCCCATCAAGCATGGCATTTCTATAACTGATAAAGTTACAGAAAGTGGGATGCAAAGCTGCGAGAACCCACATTGTCCTACTTTCCCCCAGCTCACAGGTGGAGAAGAACAACTACAGTTCAGGGAGACTTGACCAAATATCCAGGAACAAGAAGATTCTAAAACACACACGATAAAAGCTTCGCTCATTTCCTATCAGTGCAAAGCCAGAAAAAAAAATATTGCACAAAAAGTGTTCTAGGCTATTAGTTTCATTTTTGCAAAATCTGCGTAGGATTTCCTTGGTTTGCCAGTTTTCTTGAAAGAACATCATTTTTTGTCTGTGAGTTTTTTTTTTCTTTCAACCCCACATTTTCAAGCTCATGTTGTTCTGGTGAAGAAAAACAACTCTCTGGCCTGGTTTGACATTTCAGGCAAAGAAGAGTCCCAGCTAGCTGAAAGAACTGATGTTTTACCTGTAGGCAGATTATTAAATGGCATAAAACCTTTTAACCATTAAGCAAGAAACTCGCTGATAGTTATACTTATTAAGGATAATTATAGCAGTTAAGCTTAAGGGCCTAAGTTGGTTGAGTGGGTAATTTAACTTGACAGACAGCAAAATTATGTTTAAATATCAGAGAAAGGAGACAAAGTGCGTAGAGACGGTTGTTGGATGGACCCAGAATTGTTCTGAAGCTCTTTGCAAAGCTTGAAAAATGTTTTCTGTAATGTCTTGTCTCCTTGCCTGCTAAGAGTTCAGTTTGTCTGAAATTGTGACTTTTGGGAAACTGAAGGCCTCTTTTCTGCTCAGGCTTGGTTGTAGACAGTTATTTTGACTCTTCCTGTGAATCTCTCACTCTGTAGCCCCTCAAATCTTCCCGTGGATGAACAAAACTAGGAGGAATTGGAATGACTACAACTGGCTTCTTCGAGATCTAGTTGAGTGTTTCTGAAAACAGATCACAGGAAGGGCTTGGTGCTTCGCTTGGCCGTGGCTGATGGCTTTTGGAGGAAGCAGGCTGGATGACTTCGCTTGGGTGGGCCTCATTTTTCTCATTGGCAACACAGGGAGGTTGAATTAAGTGTGTAGGACCAAGAATCCCTAAGCACTAACGTGAGCCCGAGTCAACACACATTCATGGGAACTGGGTTGAGCCATAATCAAGCTTTTCCCTCTCGTCTTAGCCTGGTTATCATGTCCCCCATCTCTCTCGCCTCAGCGCAAGTGTCATTTTCTCAGGGATGTGATCCGACATATAGTCATTTATTTTGTTAATGTCTGAGTTTCCCACTGGCCTTTCAGCTCCAGAAAGGTAGAGGCAATGTTGGGTTTTGCTCAGGTTGTACCCACTGGTACTTGCACAATACTTGGCCCAGAGCGGGTGCTCAGCAAACACTTGTTAAATACTAAGCAAATGAGAAGACAAGTGATCCCTAGGGAAAAAAAATAGACCAAGGATTATGCAAAAGCAGTAACAAGTAGATGAGAACTGTAATCAAGGTTTTATTTTGCCTTGTTGTTGTTATTTGAATGTTTTCCACTCAATAGTTTAGGTTAGAAGGTGCTCTTGGGCCTCCTTGCCCTGCCTTCTTGAGCCTCAGTGTTCAAGGTCATTAGCACAGGGTGTGGCCACTGTCCTTAGGACAACCTGGTGGGGATTTGCTTTACCTGGCCTTCTCGTCCCGGGATCTCTAAGCTATAAGACATCTCTGAGTCTCTGAACAAACTCTGACCACTGTTTCCAGGTATATTTTTGTCAATTTCTTTTTTCTCCCCAATGCTATGTTATGAAAAATTTTAAACCTATGGAAAATTTGTATTCCAATTTTGAAAGGATCTGAATTCTTTGCACACAGGGTGTGGAGTGCGTGTGAGGAAAAGAGGGGATGCCAACAGGCAACCGCACGGTGGAGGTAGAAGTACAGGCTCGTTAGAGCCAATAGCTAAGTTTGTAGGGGTTTTCCGAGCCAGTTGATGTCATGTTGAGATCTTGAAGTTGCTCGTGGTGGAAATATTTATACTATAGAGATTGAAAAGCCTGGCAAATCAGTGCCCCACCCCAAAGCTGGCCGTTAAAATGTTTAATCCTTAGGTTCATCAGCGTGCCAGTTACCTGAATGAGTGTTCCATCCCCCCATACCTGCTGAGGAGAGTGAAAGTATAAAGTCATTGCACTTCCTCTTCTGTGGCTTCTGATCCACTTAAGACACCGTAGGAAACCACTTGTATTACTCATGAGGCTGGGTTGGAAAATATGGTCAGTAGGCTCAGCAGGTGACTTAAATTGCCGGACAGAGAAGCTGTCACCCTACTTGTAAATGCCATGTCTCAGGAAAAAGTGCACAATCGAGGCCTTATTTCAAAGAGTGCCTCCCCTGATAGACAGGGCCTAAGGGAAGTCAAGCTGTTTCTGTCACCGATCGGGGAAAGTCCCATCTGGCTTAATGCTCTGTGATGGAAACAGACAAGAAAGAAAACTGATGTTTGTCTCTAATGTTGACGTGGATTTAGTCCCAAAGCAGAGACACATATTGTGTCCTATTTGATTCCATCACAAGAGGTTAGAAGGATGAGGCTTTAGTTTTCTGCCTATGGAAGGTGACATCAGTCACTAAAATTAGCCACTAGAATTCAGTCACCAAAGGTCCTTTTTGTAATTAGGAAGACTTAGCCTATGATCTCAGTGACGAAAGAGATGGCAGTCAACATTTCTGAAGCCCTTCTGCCGGGCAGGCATGTTGCCTAGTACTTTATACAAATGCATGCAGTTACTTTCTACAGTTATAAATTAATAACATGCCTGCTTTGCAGATAAAAATCACAGCTGTGGGGAGGTTATATAATTTGTCCAAAGACACATGACCAGTATGTGGGAGGTAGTCTCAAACTAGATGTTTCAAATTGCCTGGTGGCTACCTTGGATCAATTCCTGGCACTGCCCGTTGACAGCGCCAAGGGACAGAGAAGCTCTTTGTTCGGAGTTTGAATGGAACTGCTCTTGATGTGAATTGTGAGCATGAAAAATTTACTACAGGAAGGAGGATAAGTATCTAGAGGGTGTCTCCAGCATGCACTTTGTCAGTCACTTTCACATACTCTTGTAAATTTAATTTCATGCAAAACCATTGAGGTCAGTGCCATTGTTCTCATATGAAAGAAGGTGAAATGGAATCTCAAAACCTTTTAACTACTTCCTGAGGACATTCAGCCTCTGCAACCCGTAGAAGCAGTCTTTTTGCCCTGTGCTGTATTAACACAATGTTTCTTGGGCACCGTTGCTGGGAACTCGCTTGACGGCAGCTAGGCATGGACAGTGCCCTTTCAATCCACTTTGGCTTATGCTGACATCTGTCACGGGCCCTCTCCCCCAGAGGATGTGGGGGCCACTCCTTCCCCAGTTTCTCTCTGATTAGGTGCAAGAGCCATGCACCAGGGCTGATCTATCACTGGGCCTCAAGAGGGCTGTTGCTAAACTTTTATTCCACGCAAGCCAGCTGAGTCATGTGTTGCTTAACAATGGGGGCACGTTCTGGAAAATGTGCTGTTAGATGGTTTTGTCACTATATGCATACAATAGAGGTTACTCATGGAAACTGAGATCACTCAGTGAGTGCGTGTGTGGTTTTGTTTTGAAGACCTGGCTATTGAGCAAGGGCTTGAGCATGCTAGGCACGAGCTCGACTGCTGAGCTGCACCTTCAACCTTGTAATATAGTCTTTTGATACAAGCTTATTATCCAGCTGTGGCTGGCCTTGATCTTGTGATCTTCCTGCCTCAGCCACTCAGAGCTGGCATTACTGAGTGCATTGCTATGCCTGGCTTTGATGTACGGCTCTTAAACTCGTCTTGACAGTTCTGCAAAAAGGCACAAGACTATAAGTTGGGGAGCTTGTGCTGGTCATCCAGGAGAGGGTGGTGGTGATAGACATGGGGTAAATTTGAGATATTTTGGAGGCAGAATTGACAAGACTTCTGGTTGGGTTGGATGTGGGGTACAGGGAAAAGAGGGAGCTGGAGAAGACCCGTAACTTCTAGCCTTAATAACTGGCTGGCTGGTGATGTGGTCTCTTGAGATGGCTGAGGAAGCGCCAGGTTTGAGAGCAAGATGAAGTTTGTACCAAGCACAGGGGCACGTGCCTGTAATTTCGGCACTCAAGTGGCTTGAGGCAGAGGGTCTGCAAGTTTGAGGCTAACCCACGTAGAATAGCAAGTTTAAGGCTGGACTGGACCACTCAGGAAGGCCCTGTGTCAAAACACACACATATACACTCAAACCCTCTAAAAAACAATCCAGCACACCACTTTCAGTGCTGTTTGGGGCATCTCAATGGAGGTATCTATGCATTTTCTGTATCTAGAGCCTCCACGATAGGAACATTTGGAGACTTTAGCACAGGTGGCACTTAAAACCATGGGAAAATGATACCACCTAGGCAAAGTAGGAGGTAGAGATCCCAGGGCACACAGCCCAAAGGGGTCACAGCATGGGAAGGGGAAGTGGAGAAATGATCAACAGAGGGTTCATAGGAGCAGCTAGTGAGCTAGGAAGGAAACCAGGAGAATGTGGCTATACAGGTGTCAGAAAGGACAATGATTTGATATGAATGGTCAGCTGAGAAACTGAAGGACACGAGGACCGAGAAATGATCATGGGCCGTTATACTGGACAGTATGGAAACACCATGAATTGGGCAAGAGCACCTTCTCTGGACAAGTTAGGCAGAAACCAGGGAGCGGGTCCTGAAGGAAAGAGGAAGAAGAAAAGAGGAGGAGGAAGAGGAAGAAGAGGGGAGACAGTGTGTGGTTCATACCTCAGTAGTTTTCCAGAGAGCAGGAACAGGGAATGTTGTGTTTTGGTGCGTTTCAGATTCAGGCATTGTGATACTCCCCTTTTGATCATTTTGCTTCGGATCGCTTTGGCTATTTGGATCTTTGCAGTTCAGGTGTTTTTTTTAAACAAGAAAAAAAAGAAACTCCGTTTCTAAAAGTAGGATGGATTCAGAAAGCCCAGGGATCCAGGAAATCGGGGCTTACCACAGAGGTAGTGGCTCCTCCACTTGCCTCCAGTGAGAGGGTGGCAGATCACCCCCATTCCTGCTGAACCCCAGGGTTCCATGTTGTTAAAGCAGCTTTGTTCCAGGAGGATTTGGTAATTAATCTGTCATGGTGTTGCCATGGCAACATATTTATATATCTCAAATGCCACGGCCCCAGGGGGCCAGGATTTGAAAAACTGCTTTACTCAGTGCCCTAGCTTGTGATTAACGAAGGATTATGTTGTAGAACACAGGGAGGGTGGGCTGACTCCAGGGCAAAGAATGCTTAGGGAGCTAATGGCCGTTTCTTCTCCTGTAGGAAGGGCTGAGATTTCATTGAAGACTGGGGACCTGTAGACCCCTTTCTTGCCTCATGGGACACACTGCAACCTCTGAGAGGAAATACAGAGAAGTCGTGTCTTCTCGTCCTGCCCTTCTTCTCTCGTTCGCTACGAAGGTTGAGAGGAAGGCAGAATGAAGGTCCGTCCCGTGGGGCTAGCGGTGCCGTTTTCTGAGGGGGAAGCTGAGCAGGCAGCTGAGAGGAGGTGTTCGAGGCTCAGGGGACCGGGCCAGGCTGGAAATTTGAGTCCGGTGACCACCAGCATATAGTTGATACTTGGGACACAGGTGAGAGTACAGCTCGGGAGGGGAAACAGAGAGATCTGGCCCAGTGACCAGGGAGAAGATAGGAAACCAGGGAGGTGTCAGAAGGAGAGCCCAGAGAGGAACACAGGATGTGACAGAACAGACCACGTGGAGGAAGCTTGGTGGAGGAGTGTGATCTGCGTGGGGATTCCGTAGGGCACGGTAGAGCTGAGGGGGCCACATAGCTTCCCATGAGGGCCACTGTGCTGGCAGGTGAGGGGACACAGGCTGCCCTTAGATCCACTTGGCTAGCTGCGGAGAAAGGGCAGCCCTTCTATTGAGTCATTGCTTTTTAAAGATGGAGGAGGTGTTTGTATGCTCAGATGCAGCTACTTTACGGAGATAGGGTGCAGTATAAGAGCGGTTGGGGTTGGTTGCTACAGAAAAATGTCTACAGAGGTTGGGGCAGGCAGGAGGAAGACACCCATGCCCACACTGTGGCCAGCATTGGCTGTGTGCCTCTGGGTCCCCCTGGGGAGATGAAGAGCAGGCAAGGGATAGGGCCTTTGAAAATGGCACTCCTGCAGTGGCTTGGGAGGCTGAGGCAGGATTGTCACGATTGAAAATAGTCTAGGCAGTTTAGCAAGTATCTTAGTTACTTTTGTGCTCCTGGGACAGGATACCTGACATCCACAATTTAAGGGAAGAAAAATTTATTTTAGCTCTCGGCTTCAGAAAGTCACAGTGCATTCATGGGCAGCTGGTAATGGTGGAAGCGTTTGATAGAAGCTTCCCTGTTCATAGCATGGCAAGTGAAAGCCAAGTGAGGTAGGAAGGGCAGAACCACCATACTGCCCGCCGGGTCAAGCCCCAAGCTTTCCCCCCTTCCAGCCAGGTGCCACCTCCCGCTAGCACACAGTATCCATGGCACACAACATCGGCTTTGAGGCTTTCAGGGACACTCCAGATCCAACCCAAAACATTCCACCTGTGGCCCTCAAAAGACTCACATCCACCACATTATGCAAAACACATTTAGTCCCTTTTAAGAGCTGCTGCAGCTTTAGCACTTAAAAAGTCTTAAGTCCAATGTCTCTTATGAGAGTCAGGGCAAACTCTTAGCTCTGAGCTCCTGTAACAATGAAAGAAAAGTAAATACTGCCAACACCTAATGGCACAGGGTAAACATTCCTGTCTAAAAGGGAGGGATAGTGTTATTGGAGAGCTCAAAACCAGGGTCCCTATTCTGCCGATGTCAGAAAATGAACACCACGAACAGAGACAGTTGGGAAGTAAAATGTAGCTTTATTGGGAGAAGTACAAAGAAAAGGCAAAGTGGACTGTAGGGACTCCTCAGCAAGCAGTAGAGGGGCAACAGCACCCATTAGTCCACAGTTGCAATCATCTTTTATACTTTTTCTATAGATCACACCTACTCATTTTCTTACACAGATCTGGCCTTTACTGATTGGTGCATATTAGCATAAAAACTAATTCATTACCTTAGGACCAGATTCATGGGCCCAAGATAAGACCCCAAATCGTGGCGCCTCCAAGTCTAAAAGAAGAGCTCTGTACCCATAGCTACAGCACCCAGAACCCGTTTAACTTTGCCCTTGTTCTGCGTTCCACGATAATCTGATTTTCTCAGTTGTCACGTTCCTGGTTTTTTTGACTCTTGACCTAGCAATCCTAACTGCCGTAAACCTACCTAGCACAAATCTACCTATTAATACTATACCTGCCTAACAGAATCTGTCTTCATAGGAGAATAGAAAGCAATTGGACCAAAGCGGGTTCTAAACCCAGCAGGGCAAGGGTTAAATCCATCGCATCCTGTAGTTCTGTGTCCAGCTGTGGTAAACCGTGATGAGATGTGAGCCCCACAGGGCTCAGTTGGCGCCATCCCTACATTGTTGCTTCCAGCTACAACCTTCATCACTTCTCTTTTGGGCTGGCTGTGCTCATAGCCCGTGGCTTTCCTCTGGACAGTCTGTCCTCCTGGCACCTCCAAATTTCCGGGGTCTCCACTGTAATTTTGGCTTCTCCTTCACAACTTCATGCGCTGACCCTTCACGGGCACACTTCCTGGCCTCCAAGGCCTTCCTCTGAAATCTGGGTGGGACCTTCGACAACCGAGTTTTTACATTCTATGTGCCTGTAAGGCCAGGACCACAAGGATGTTGCCCAGTCTGGCCCCCTTGGGTAATCCCTGCTGAGGCCTCTTGAGTTCTTAGATGGCCAAACTCCATTAAACATTCTTCTCTTTGGCCCTGCAGGATGCCCTGGGGAATTATTCTCAAAGTCTTTTGCCTCTCAATTCTTTAATTGATAAAGGATGGGGTCTTGTTGATTCCTGACACCTCCTCAAGGCATCTTTTTTATAGTCCTTCTTGGCTTCTTTTTAATGTTAATCTCTTTAACTTCCTGTGCTCTTCTGCCCCACCTCTCCAGGCCCTTTCAGCCTGGCAAAACTGAAAACTTCTTACATAATTTTTCTCTGCCATTTTTCTGCTTTTCACTCTAGAGCTAGCTAAAAGCTCCAAGTGACAGCAAGAACACTGAATTGCCTTGAGATTTCCTCTGCCAGGTACAGTAGTCCACTACCCTTAATCTCAGTTTCAGGCAAAGTTCCCGGACAAGACACACTTTCTGTCACAGCATTGCATGTGTGGTTTTTAGGCCAATTGCCAATGAAGTCCTCCTCCCCATCTGAAACTTCTTAAGCCTGGCCTTTCCAGTCCACACTTCTGTAAGCATTGTGGTCTTTTGACCTCCAGCCAGAATTTTCCAACAAGCTCAGCTTACAGCATTTTAAAGGTTATTTTTTGTTTGTTTTTTTGTTTTTGTAAGCTGGCATCTTCATCCTTCCAAACTCCTCCCACAAGTTAGTTCCAAAGGTTTCTAAACTTCATTGTCAGATAAAGTCATAGGAACAACACTTCTCTGGTACCAATTTCTGTCTTAGTTACTTATTTGCTACTGAGACAGAATACCTAACATCCACAAATTGAAGGAAGAAAGACTCATTTTAGCTCACGGTTTCAGAAGGCCGCGGTTCATTCATGGGTGGCTGGTAATGGCAGAAGCACATGGCAGTGGCTTAGCCATTCGTGACGTGTCCAGTGGAAGCCAAGCGAGGGAGGAAGGGCAGAACCAGCACATACCCCTTCAAGGCAAGCCCCGAGCACCCGCCCCTTCCAGCCAGGTCTCACCTCCCAACCACACATGCTGTCCATAAGTAATTCACAACATCCATCCAAATGCATGACGTTTTGGGAGGACATTCTAGATCCAAACCACAATAAAATGCAAATTCTGGTTCAGTAGAAAAGAAGAGAAAACAAAAGAAAAGGGCACGTGTTAGTGTGCGTCCCTGTAGGACCTGGTTAACCTCTCACCCTCCTCACTGCCCCTCCCCCCTCATTCTTGTTCTTACCAGCTGGCCCTGGGCAGCTGGCCCTGGGCAGCCATAGTCACACTCTTAGGACCTGTTTCTCCCCTTCTGCTCTAAACCCAGCCTTCTCCTGCTGGCCTCAAAACAACTTTATCAAAGAGTGACCCTGTCCAATGAAAACAAATCCAAACTTGATAAAGAGAATTGAAAGGATTCTTGAAGGATGGGAAGGCATTGGAAGGTGGGATTGGGAGTAGAATTAGAGGAACAGGGAAAATGGGGTTTCCTCTAGAGGGAAGGGTCCACACAGTGAAGGGATGAGCTCACAGCAATGGGGTGGCGGTGTTTGACCCCAGAGGCGGCTTGTCATGGGGGAGGGGCTGCTGAGGAAGGTCAGCTACTGCCCAGCCTGAGGGTGGCCAAAGCTCAGGCCCTAGGGGAAGGAGAGAGCCTAACTGGGTTGACCAGTAGGGACAAACAGTTAATCATTTAGGAGGCAAGTGGGAATTTGGGAGGGTCTACGTCTGGCCTTGGGAGGCAACAGGGAGTCTTAGCCAATCATAGCTTAGTCACACGGGAAAGAGGAGTTACTTGTAGTGAGCTGTTTCCAGGAACCCAGAGGAGCAGAGGCTGGGTGGAGTCCCTTGACCACTGCTGTTTTTCAGACCCATGGGGCGTCACGCCTCTGTGATTTCTCATTTGCAGTCTCAATGCTGGGAGCTACAGGTCTGCGCAATGTCCATATGTAATCTCTAGGGGGCGTGGGGGCTGCCACCTTTGACCCTAGACCTTCCTACACCACATGGGCTCCTGGTAGCATCATTGCATCTCTGTGGGTTAGTTAGAAAGGTCCAGCTTCCACTCCAAGTGTGAGCTACCGAGGGGCTTGGGAGAGGAGTTGACAATGAAAATATGTCCCCTGATGCCAGAACCATCTCTCTCTGCAACTTCATTTCTACAGGCATCTGAGGACCCTCTTGTCCTACTCCTTTGAAGGTGAGAAGTTGTTACCCAGATAACCTGGCCTTCAGGGCTGACCCTGCCCCTCGGCTAGGAGTTCTGGGTTTTGGGTACACATGTTCCTCCCAGGGGAGCTATGAAATACCCCAGTGCTAGAGGCAGGCCCAGAGCCACTTCAGCAGTTACCAGGATTTGTGAAAGCTCCCCAGGTGGTTCCAGGGGGCACCCACAGGTGAGCTTGCCTGATGCCAGGGTTCATGAGAACAGTGCTTCTTACAGTGGAGGGTGCCGCAGGGATCTCCGCAGATACACACCCTTCAGCAGGGCAGAGGAGGCAAGGGTCTCTCATTTCCATCAACGGTCCGCGGGAGACCCTGTGCTGGTCTGAGGGTAAGTGGTGCCCATCCTGCCTCTACATCAGCATCACCAGGGAGCTTTAAACACGGCCAGGGGCTGGGCCACCCACTGAGAGCTTCTGATTTAATTGTGTAGGAGAGGCCCAGGCAAACTTAAAAGCTCTCTAGTTGATTTCAATCCGCAGCTGGAGTTGAGAATGCAGGTCTAAGAACAGCGTATGCCACAGGAGGCGATACCTTTCACGTTGTGGCTTTCATGCATGCTTGACCTACCTTGTTGCCTTGTTCCTCCGTAGCCCACTGAAAAGCCCATTTCAGGTGCTGGAACAATCTACGGAAGCTGAAAGATCTTGAACCAACTTGCTCCATTTCTATATGCCCCTCTCTTCCCTAGAGAGTCCCTCCCAGTTAGTCTGGGTTGGAACAAGGGCATAAAGAGTTTTCTAAGCTGAAGCTTGTCTGTAGGAAGCCCCCACCTGATAGGGGTTTGCTGACTGTCCACACCGTGGGTGCAGTTCATCTTGGGGTCCTCTTTTACTTTCGCCCTTGACCCTCAACTCTGCAGGGGTCTGTCTAGTTCTTTCCTGCCCTTCCCTGGAGCTGTTCATGAGCCTATGCCTAGTAGCTGGACCAGATTCCTTGGTGCTGCCTGGTACCGCCCAGACCTCTGTGTGGCTCAGTTGGACACTGTCTTGATGGAGTTGAGGGCATCTCTTAGCTAACCTCAAACCACACTTCCTCCTTACCTGACCCCTTCTGTGATCAGCAGCAACTTCACAGCCAGTGGATGTAACCTTTCCTTCAGGTCCTGACCCAACCTCCACTCCACTCCCTGTCCCTGGACAGTGAAGCCCCACAGAGTCTTGAGATGGGGACAGACTGCCGGTTCTGCTTAGCCACCAGCTCCTGGACTCCCCATCCATGTTGGCCCAGGTCTCTCATGGCCTTCAGTTATTTCTAGAGCTATCTTGACATGTAAATGATATTCAAAGTAAATTCATTGGCCTTCTGTCTAATCCATGAAGGTGTCCCCTTAGGACACTTCCAGGGAAGGAGAAAACCCAAAAGCTGGGACGCGTTGCACTCAAAAGGAGGTTTCTTTACTGATGCCATTGTTGGATTTAGTGCAATTCAACATATAACAGAGATGTCACAGGCAGAAAAGCTCTCACCACCACTGCAGCCTCTAACGGTTGTTACGTGTGGGAAGTTGCTTGTTACAACTCACCCGCTCCCAGATCTGGGTTGGAGACATGTTGGAAGTTGTACCTCTTGGGTGGCTTTGATCCTCCCAGGCCCAGTGATAAGGGAGGTGTTATTAGTGTTATTATTTATACTTAGTAGAGCTTACATTTGCAGCCTCTTTTATAAAGTGCTTAAGGCACTACTGATTTAAATGTAATTTTACTTCTCTCTGCATCCCTTCTGGGCAGAAGATGAAGGACTGAAACAGCTCTGAAAATAATCTCTTTCCTCTAGGTTAGAGTACTCATTAAACCCGGCCTACGGAGAGCTCACTTTCCCTTCAGAGTTGGGCTTTTATGAGAAGTTAGGTCTGTCACAGAAGCTCGTGTGCCTCAGTCTACCGAGGAATTCTTGTTTTTGAATGATTCGGTCTTACTGAAGCTTATAGGAGGACGACTATTGGTGAGGAACAACCAGCGTGAAAAAGATGGTGGTGACTAAGGGACCTGGGTCGTGTTCTTGCCAGAGGGTGCCCACGAGGAAAGGTAATTCAAAGTACAAAATTCATCACCAGCACCACCAGGTTTATGGGGTACGGAGTGGAATGGTGACTTTCGAACTTGACAGAATCTCGTTACAGTAAGAGGATGCTTGGACCCTGAAGTTGAGTTTCTGATTCAGTAGGTCTGGGTTGAGGCCTGAGAATTTGCATTTCTACCAGGGTCCTAGGTGATGCTCTTGAACACCAAGAATGCCCATATTCTAAGCAGCACTAAAGTAGCATGCTGGGTCTCTAAGGCCTAAAATTCTGGAACCCTCTAAGTAGTAAGATCCCTCCCAATTGCCAAGCTTTCTCACAGCAACTAGGAGTGTTTTGATTCTGTAGAAGAAGTAGACAAGAAATATTGCTTGATGACTTAAACTCACAACTTTTAATCGTGAAATAGTTGTAGATTCCCTTAAAAAATGATATACAGGAAGATTTCATGAACTTTTCATCACCCACTCCCTCGGTTAGCAAGAGACTGTTAATAGATTGCATATGTTTATTTTTCCCCATAAATTGACATTAGGACAAAGCATGGAACTTACTCAGAGTTCACCAGGTATACCTGCCCTCATTTGAGCGGCATGTGTACTTAGCTCTGTGCAGTTTTACGGTGTGTGCAGCCTTGGGACATTCAACTGTCCTATCAGGACCAGATTTCTCCGGCTACCTCTAATAGCCGTGTTCACCCCTCCCTAATCCCCACCCTAAGCCCCAGCAACCACTGATCTGCCTTCCATCTCTGTAATTATGCTATTTCACAAATGCTATGTGAGTGGGATTATGCTGTACCTGTACTTTTGATGCTGGTTTTCTTCATTTCGCACCACTTCCCCGAGGTCATCTGAGTGTTGGTGTCTAGCCACAGTTTATTCCTCCTTATGGTGGAGTCGCGGTGCGTGATACAATGATGCCAAAGCGAGTGGAAGCGTTTGTTCTGTACAGAACCTTTGGGTAGCTTCCAGCTTTGAGAATCGCAGAGAACAGCACTATAAACATTTGTCTACAGGTTACTGCATGAGCACAGGTGTTTTTCTCTCTGGGATACGTGTTTGAGAGTACAGCTGTTGGTCATGTGGTAAGCCCACTTTTAGGGCAGGGGTACTAGAGATCCAGCCGGGGCCTTTACAGCCCCAGATCACTTTTATTTTTTATTTTGAGGTCTCATTAAGTCACTAAGCTTCCCAAGCTAGGCTCGGATTTGTGATCCTCCTGCCTCAGCCTCCTAGAGTGCTGGACCTGCAGGCCTGTACCACCGAGCTCAGCTCATGTTCAGTTTTAGGAGTTCCTACATTATTGTGTGGAGTGGCCGTATCATTTTGTGCTCTCACCAGCGGCTTACAGGGGATCTACATTCTCTGCCCCCTCACCAACCTTTGCAGCATTATTCCCGTTCACTCTCCTAGATACACAGTGATATTGTGATTTTAATTTACCTTTCTCTAATGCCCAAGGCTGCTGGGCGTCTTTTCATGCGCTCACTCACCGTATGTAATTTCTTTAGTGAGATGTTTGTTCAGATTTTCTGTCCATTTTCTACTTTGAAGGCTTTGTCTTTCCTGTTTTTTTATTTTTTGACTCCACCGATGGCAGAAAACATGGATGTTGATTTCTGGGTTTGGCTATTTATTTATTTATTTGTTTATTTGATTCAGGAACTTGCTCTGTAGTCCAGTCTGGTTCTGAACTTACCATGTAACCTAGGCTGGCTGGAATGCACATCAATTCTCCTGCCTCAGCTTCCCGGCCTTCTGAGGGCTGGGATTACAGGTGTCCACCACAACACCTGGCTTTTGTGGTGCTGGGGAATCAAACCCAGGGCCTTGGTTGTTAGGCAAGTGCTTTAACTGCTGAGCTATTCCTCCAGTCCCAGTGACTTATTTTGTTTAACATGATGTCTCCAGTTCCATTCATCTTTCTGTACGTGACATATTTCATTCTCTTTTATGCTGAATAGGGCTCCATTGTGTGTTTATACGGCATTTCCTTCATGCATTCATCTGCTGATGGGCTTCTAGGCTGGTCGTATCTTGGCAATTGCGAGTATTGCTATAGTAAACATGGGTATGCCGGCATGCCTATAGGATTATTTGCTTTATTACTGTTAACTTTTGAGAGTTGTTTGTATATTTTAGATACTAGTTTCCTTATCAGATATAGATTAGAACGTACAGTTTCCTCTACTTTTCCTTTCATAAAACTTTTTAATCGTTATGAGGTCCATTTACTTCTTTCTTTCATCAATCACACCTTCGGTGTCAAGTTCAAGAACAATTTGCTTGGCTCCGAGTTCCAAAACTTCTTCTCCTGCTCTTTCCCAGAAGTGTTGTATTTTGGCGATTTCTGTGTAAGCCCACGAACCACCTCAGGTTAACTTTTGTATATATTATAAGGCTCAGGTTGAGACGCGGTCTACGTCCATAATCCATTCAAAGTTAATTTTTATCCAGTGTGAAGTTGAAATGGAGGTTCATTGTTTCTCAGTGTATGTTCAGTTCCTCAGCACCACTTACTGGCAAGGCTATCCTCCCTCACCGTACTGCTGTTGCTACTTTGTTAAAAAATTAATTAGGCATATTTGTGCGGATCAATTTCAGGGTTCCCTATCCAGTTTCCTTGATCTGCATATATAATTCTTCACCAAGGCCACACTCAGAATTACATCTGTACGGTAAGCCTTAATACCAGGAAGAATGCTTCTTCTCAATTTATTCTTTTTTTCCTCAAGGTTATTCAAGGGCCTTACTCTTTAGAACGAACTTGCCTGTATCTATATAACTTTGCTGATGTTTTGGTAGGAACTGTGTTAAACTCAAAGACAAACCCAGGAAGATGACATCTTCACTGTATTGAGTCTTCCAGTCCATGAGTACGGTGTCATCATGTCCCTGTCAGGGCTTCTAGCATCCTTGATTTCTTCGATCCGGACTTTATTGTGTTTGCTGTGCCTACTCTGTATATACACTATAGTTGGGTCTTAAATATTACCTAGAGGCCCATATATTTCTCAGGATGGCACATTTTGGAGATGGTGACATCTTTAAGTGGTGGGGCCTGGTTTTAGGCCACGTGTCTCCTATCTCTGGGCTGTGGACTGATTCTGGTCTGTGGCCTTGGAATGACTGGGCTGCTGGGACAGATGGGTGGTGGTCAGGAGGTGAGCTGTGAGCAACGCTCCACTTCCTGTCAGTGCACTCCTGTTAGGTTCTAATGCTACGCTGATTGACAGGAGGAGGGGCTTCACTCTCAGCTCCCTTCCTGCTGCTGCTCCCCATCTCAGATACACTCCTCTTTAAGGAGACTGGTCTTCAGTTAAACCAGTCCCTGGTGTCAAAAATGTTGGTAACCACTGCTTTGTTTTCTCTCTTTCTCTCTCTCTTCTCTCTCTCTCTCTCTCTCTCTCTCTCTCTGTGTGTGTGTGTGTGTGTGTGTGTATTTTTTTGAGACAGAGTCCTACTCTGTAGTCTAGACTGGTCCTGAATTCACTGTGAAACCCAGGCTGGTGTTGAACTCATGGCAATCTTCCTGCTTCAGACCACTGAGTGCTGGGACAACAAGAGTACACCACCATGACCAGCTTACGTGGTGCTGGGGAATCGAATTTAGGGCCTTGTACATGCTGCGCAAGAGCTCTAATTGCTTTGCTATTCCTCCAGCCTCTCTCTCTCTCTCTCTCTCTCTCTCTCTCTGTACTGGACATTGGGCTCAAGGCCTTCACACTGAGCTAAATCCTGGCCCATTTTTATTTTTTATTTGAGATAGGATCTCACCAAGTCACTAAGTTGCCCAGGATGATCTTGAACTTCCAGTCCTCCTGCCTTAGCCTCCAGAGTGCTGGCTTTATGGGGCTGCACAGCGGGGCCTGGAGTTTCCTCTCTGTCTTTCACATTGTTGCTGTGACGTGAATTGCTTGGCTTTCCATGCAGACCTTGGCACAGGGCAGTGCCTCGCCATGCCCAGAACAATGCGGCTGACTGACCATGGGCAGAAACTCCAAAGCAGTGCGCAAAAACATACCTTTCTGATTTATAAGCAGTTTATCTCAGGGATTTGTAATAGTAATGAAAATCTGACTACCGCAGTGTGTTTTGTTAGATTTACCTCTCAGTGTTTCATTTTCTTTGAAGCCATTGTAAGGGTATTACTTCCCCCCGCCCCCCAGTACTGAGAATTAAACCCAGAGCCTTCTCATCCAGCCAGGCTCTTTAGTTTTGATTTGAGACAAGGTCTCCATAAGGTGTTAAGTTTCCTGGGATGGGCTTAGCCTTGAGACCCATCTGTCTCCCAGAGGGCTGGGATTACAGGTGTGCACCACCATGCTTCATGTAATTGGTATTACTTTTTAAAAATTGTATTTTAATTATTCAGTATGTAGAAATGCAATTTTTTCCCATGCTGATCTTTCAACTTGCAGCCTTATTGAACTCTCTCTTATATAGGAGGGTTTGGGGTTGTTTACAGTCATTAGGATTTTACATATAGCAGCCGTGTAATCTTGTGCACATAAAGATGATTTTATTTCTTGTTTTCAATTTGTCTACCTTTTGTTTCTTCATCTCCTTTTTCCTCTTCCTCCTCCTCCTCTTCTCCTTCTTCGTGTGTTACTTCAGGGATTATGATTTGCAGTGTTAGCGTGAATAACACTTACGTATGTGAAATCCTTGTCTTGTTTCCAGTCTTACTGAGAAAACATTCACTTGTCGCCATCAGGTTGATGCTAGCTGGAGGGCTTTCTGTGATCTCTTTGTAAGGCTTAGACATTTTTTCCTATTCTAACTGAGTTTTTGAAAAAAATCATGAATGGGGGCTGAGGGTGTAGCTCGGTGGTTAAAGGGCTTGCTTAGTAAGCGCAAGGCTCTGGGTTTGATGCTGCAGCACCACATAAGCCAGGCATGATGGCATACACTTGTAATCCCAGCACTTGGGAGGTTGAGGCAGGAAGATTGTCATGAGTTCAAGGCCAGCCTGGGCTACATAGTGAGTTCAGGACCAGCCTGGACTACAGAGAGAGGTCCTGTTTCAATAAATAAATAAATAATCATGAATGGGTATTGAATTTGTTCCAAGTCCTTCTGTATTAATTGATATATACTTTTCTTCTAATGAGCTAACGGCTCAGTAATAAGGTAGATTATATAGATTTCAAATATTAACCAAGTCTTATATACCTGAAACAAATCTCATTCTCTGGGGGTATATTATGGTTTTTAAGTACTTCCTTGAATCCAATTTGCTAATTTTGTCGAGGATTTGAGGTATGTGAGAGATTGATCTCATAAGTTTTCTCTTTAAAACTGGGATCTCTCAGTTGGGTTTTTCTACCATTGCATCCTTAGCTTGCACTTACTTGTAGTTTTGTTGCGTTCTTGACTCTCAAATTGAATATGGAAATATGTGTCAGAGTCTGAAAAGTTCTTACATATTGTTGAGGCAGTTTGTAAAGTGGGATTTACAGTGAGAGATACAGAAACAGAAGCCCCCCATTGCAATGGCAGGAGGGGGATGGAGCCCCTAAACCAGGGAAACCTGACACCTATCTAGGGAGCGTCCTTTTATTCACTGTTGGCTTTCTCTTGTCTTCCTTTGGGCCTCAGGATTGTGTTGTCAACCCAGGCAAGTGATCTATGCAGCATTCAGGGGACCAAGTGGTTAAGTGGTGGTAAGAGGCAAGTTTAATCGCCCCCCCCCCCTTTGTTCCTTTGTGTGACCAAAGGCTGTGAATTTTGCCCACCAAAATTTGAACCAGGGAGCAGAGACAGCAAAGAAGGTATTGATCATTCATTCCAGTCCTCACCCAATGTCGACTTCCCGACTTGATTTCCTGGGGCCCAGCTCCCTATTTTATCCCAGCTACCCTTTCACCTTTCCTAACAGTACCAGGGTGGTAATAGTGGCCCCTGGAGTGAGTTAGAAGTGTTCTCTCTCCTCTTTGATTTTTCTGAACGATATTGTTTAGGATTTTCTGGAGGATATTGTGTAAAATCCTTGACTCTTGGGCAAAAATTCTCCAGTGAAACCATCTTATCCTAGAATATCATTTCAGGGAGGTTTTAAATTATAGATCCAGTTTCTTTAATGGTTATAATGCAGTAGGTACTTAGAGCCTGCTTTGCTAAAAGCTCAGACTCTCCAATTTGGCTTGGAGATGGTGCTCCATCAGTAACAGAAAGCAGGAGGAAAGCGTGGTCTCTCCTCCTTTAGTCGATATGTCCTTCTACTTTAAACTCTGGGTCAGATTTCTTTCAACCTTGCACATAGAGGTGAGTAATTTAAGAAGTTTGGCCAAGGACGATAATCCTTCCCATTGACAGCTGAAGGCACTAAGATGAATATCACTAAGGTATTTTAAAGATTTTTTTCGGGGACGTCATAATCAACAGATCATCTACCACCAGCTTTCTGTTCCAGATACTGCCCTAATCCTGAACGAGCTAACTTCGTCTTGTCTTTCCATCTTGTCCTTTTCTCCCAGTCATTGTCTCTTATAGTCAGAAGTCTAGAAACAACGGGCCTGATCAATGAACATTTTGTGACGAGTCAGAGCTCCACCCCCACCCCACCCCGAGTCAAAGCTCCACCCCCACCCCACCCCAGGCCACAGAAACTTTTTCTTTGCTCTTCCTCTCTCCTTGCTGAGGGTGGCTTGTAACAAACCAGGATATGTCTTGAAGTAGGATAGAAAAAATAAAGATGGGTAAAAAGGAGGCAAAGGAAAATTCATAATCTATACTTTGTACCTGTTGTACTTAATGTAATTTAAAAATTGTACTCTGCAGCTTCAGGACACAGAAGCTATGCAAGCCTTTTTCCTTTCTAGGGAAGTTGCTCCATCCCCCCCCCCCCCCCAAAGTCTTAAAGACAAAGTCAGCCTGTAAATTGGGCTGTGGACCCACGCTTTTCACTTGTAAATTGGTTCCTCCCACAGACCTCCATCCTCAAAGAAATAGCAATCTCAGTGGACAGCATATCTCAGTTTTAAGCACATGCAGATAGTTTGCATTCTAACATAGCTCACCAGATAGGAAACCTGACAGACCGTAGCAATACAGACTCTAGATCAGCCACCTTGAAGATACCTCCAACCCCACAAAAATCCACCTGTCTCTAGCCCTCTTTCTTGAGGACCTATACTCCATTCTGTTTGTCCTTCCTTCCTTCCTTCCTTCCTTCCTTCCTTCCTTCCTTCCTTCCTTCCTTCCGAGACAAGGTCTCATTGTGTAGTCCAGGCGAGTCCTGAGCTCACTACGTAGCCCAGGCTGGTCTTGAACTCACAGCAAGAGCTCAGCCTCCCAAGTGCTGGGATTACAGGCATGTGCCACCATGCTCAGTTTATGTGGTGCTGGGGAATCAAACCCAGCGCCTTGAGCTTGTGAGGCAAGCATTTAACCACTGGGCTATTCCTCCGGCCCCCTCTGTTTACTTTTAAAATACTGCCTAATAAACCTCTTAATGCATCTCACTAATTCAACTGAAAATTATTTTTCTGTGAAAAAAAGTGATCAAACCTACAGCCTACCCCATGGGTGGGTTAAAGTCCCCATCTCCTCTTGAGGAATCTCCCTGGACCCCATCTGGTGTCAGTCGATTGTGGCGAGTGTTCCATAGACGCTTGAAAAGCTTGTGTTCTCTGCTGTTGTTGGGTGAAATATTCTATGAATATAAATGTCAATTAGATTGTGTGGGTTGTGGTGTGTAGTTTTTCCTGTATCTTTGTGGAGTTTTCTATATAATAGTTCTATCAATTACTGAAGCGGGAGTATGGAAGTGTTCAATGTTAACTGTGGATTTGCCAGCTTCTTTCAATTCTAAGAGTTTTGCTTCATGTATTTTAAAGATCTTTTTGGCTTTGGTGCCTACAAATTTAAGATTGTTGTCTCATATTGGTGGACTGATCTTTTATCATTACATAATGGTCCTCTTGGTTTCTGGTGATTTTGTCTGTTCTGAAGTCTATTTTGATATTAATATAATCACATTTCCTCTTTAAAAAGTAAATGTATTATTTGCTTTCAATTTATCTATGCTATTTGTGTTTGAAATGAGATTTTTATAGTCAGTGTATAGCTAGGCCATGTTTTTTAAATCCGTGTTGCCAGTTTTGAACTTTAGTTGGCATATTTAGACCACTTACATTTATAGTAATCATTAGGGTTGGGAGCTCAAACTTGGAGTTTGATCCGCTGCACTGTCTTGCCCCAAATAAGGATAATTACTGATTCAGGCTTAATTTGTTGACTGTGTGTTCCCGTTTTTAATCACCCTGTTGTCTTCCTTCTCTCTTTCTGTGAATTACTTAAACATTTTTAGAGTTCCATCTTAATTTATATTTTTGTCGTCAAATATATTACTGGGGAAGATGGGACAGTGGGAGAGGGGATAAATGATTAAGATGTGGTTTATACGTGCACCACTTTCCCAAGATGAATATAATTATTGTGAGAAACAACTGTAGGAGCTCACCTGTCCGACAAGGGGTGGACACAGGAGGAACAGAGAAGCTTTATTTCTCTCTTTGCAAAGACAATGAACTTCTCAGCACACGGACAGAGAGACTGCACACTCAAACATGGTGGTGGTGAGTTTTATTCCTGTGGGTTCAAGCTCCTTCCTTTGTCTCCTTGCTATTGGCTGAGTGGAATCTTTTAATAAGAATCAAGGTGATTGGTTTACAGTCAAGCCAGTTGCTGTGACATGGTCATTGTTTCTCCCCACCTAGCCCCACTTCTGTTTGTTTCTTATCACACCTGGAGTGAAAATATTCGAAATAGAGAGATCCCCATTCCCATATGAAAATGCTCCATTGCTACCGTTAGGCGACCTATAATTAGGAGAAAAATACATTTAAAAAAGAAAGTATATTTTGGCGAGGCGTGGTTACACACACCTGTAATCCCATAACTCTGTGAGACTGATGCAAGAGAATCACAAATTCAAGCCAGCATGGGCAACTTAGTGAAATTTTTTTCTCGAAATAAAAATAAGAAGACCTGGAAATGTGGCTAGGTTTGAAGGCTCTGGGTTCAGTCTCTAGTACCAGAAAAAAAAGAGTGTGTTACTCTGGATGTACACTTTGTAGAGTTTTCTTAGGGTTCTCTGGCCCTGATGGCATACATATGTAAATTATTCCCACCTACTAGTGCCGATGCCGAACCACTTAGAGTAGAATGTAGAAATATTTTAATATCCTTTACGCTCCACATTTTCTTGCTTGTTTTGTTTTATAGTACTGGGGATTAAACCCTGGGTATTTTCAGTGAGCTACATCCACAGCTCTTTTTAAAATCTGAGGCAGAGTCCCACTAAATTTCTCAGGCTGGGCTTCAACTGTGATCCTTCTGCCTCAGCCTCCCAGAATGCTGAGATTACACGACTTTATGACCACACCTCCCTTCCTCTACATTTTGAAAATGTAATTGTCCTAAGTAGGATCTGTATGTACACATCAAATCATGTCATAACTTTTGCTTTAGCTATAAATATGAATAGAGAAGCTCATAAGAGCAGTTAGGTGTATTTCTAACTTGACTTCTTCTGTTGTTCTTTCCTATATATATATTTTTAACAAGTCCCAGCCTTATACTATCATTTTCTTTCCATTTGGGGGGCTCCCATTCACTGTTATATAAGGGTAGATCTGGAAACAAATTCTCTTAGTCTCGCTATGTCTGGGGATGTGTTATTCTCACTCGCTGTAGAAGAACAAGTGTCATGGCACTGGAAAAAATGTGCTACTTCTGGACTCCACAGCTTTGGAAAAAAAAAAACCCTGTTCTTTTTCAAATTGGCACTGCTTTATGGGAAATGTGTTGCTTGTTTCCAGCTGTGATTAAAATTTTATTTGTCTTTAGTTTTCAAGAATTTAACTATGATGGGTCCTTGGTATTGGTTTTGCTGGGCTTAATCTGTTTGGAGTTCGCTAAACTTCTTGTATTACAGGTAAGGGGTCTCAGCACTCTTTCTCCACGTTCTTGGTGGCCTGCCCAAAGAATTGGAGAAACCACTGGGGACTAGCTACTGATTCTTCAGGCTTCTGCAGATCCTTGTTTAAAAAAAAATTACTTAGCCATATAGGCTGGGCTCAACTCCTTTTAAACCTCTAGTGACTCAATCATTGGGCAAAAAAATTAAATGATACTTAGTAATATTAGGTGCTACAGGGATATGGGGTTATTAAAAGAAAAACTATAGTTTTCTTTGGCTAGAGTGGAACCAAGGGGTGTAGACAGTGCTGGAAGCTTGGCGTGGCCATGCACGCAGTTTTCCCCCTCCAGAAACCCGGGTCAGTTAAACATTTCATCTGGTTAATTTTGAGCTTCCCCTTGCATCCTCTCTCCTGCCTCACTTGAATCTGTGATTTTCGCGCCTTTTAGTGGTGTGTGCTTATAATCCCAGTACTCAGGAGAGTGAGGCAGGAGGACTGCCCTGATTTTGAGGCCAGCCTGGGCTCCATAGTGAGAACAGAACCAGCCTGAACTACACAGCAAGACACCATCACAAAATAAATAAGATAACGTTGTGAGTAAATGTAATTCAGTTATATTCAAATAAAAAGATAAGGCAGGAAAAATATTTCCCCCAAACTGTAAAAAATGGGGGAATAAGGTCTGGAAGTGTAGCTCAGTGGTAGAGTGTATGCTTAGCACACATAGAGCCCTAGGGTCGATCTCCAGCAGAAAGGGAGGGGGAAAGGGGGGGAGAGAGAGAGACAGACAGACAGACAGACAGACAGACAGAGAGACAGAGACAGAGAAAGAGAGAGGAGAGACTTTGAAACCTTATTTTTAGAAACTGATTCCCCTGGAAGCTGGGTCATCTCACACAGCCGCTCTCTGCAGACAGGTGGGGACCCTCACAATTTTATTACTTCCTGTATTAAAAATTCAGTTGAAGGATTCGTAAATATTCTGAAAGTTGGCACACAATCTGAGACTTTTTTGATTGTCATTCGGAAGGGGAAGTTTAAAGCCACAGTCCCTGATTTCTGATGAAACCATTTATGCACAACTTGGAGGTGACTGGGAAAGTGTCCTGGCCACCTGGGACAGTTGGAAGTTATCTCCTTAGGCTGCAGCGATCCAGACAACAGTGAGAGAGAACGTGGTGGTGGCTCTTGCTGTTGGTAAGCCAGAGCCCAGCATGGCGGCGTGTGCCTGTAGTCCTAGCACTCTGGGAGGCTGAGGCAGGAGGGTCCTAATTTCAATCCCAGCCTGGGCAATTTAGCAGTTTAGCAAGATCCTTTGTCAAAATAAAAAAGCTCCGAGGAGGGGTAGCTCAGTCTAATAGCCTTGGGTTCCATCCCCAGTACTGCACATTAAATAACGAATTAAAAAGAAACCCAGTCTTGAACTCACAAAAGAGCCTTTCTTTGGAAATGCGGCGACACCAGCGGTTTCCCAGGCAGGAGGGCCCTTCCATCGGGGCGATGGATTCCTTAAGCCCTGCCCGCCGCCGGAGTAGCCCCGGGCTCCCCAGACGCCCACTCTCAGGACAGAGCTCCCTTGTATCCAGCCAGCGCTGTGATCTCCCGCCAAAAATCAGCCCCAAGGCTGCATCTCCAGGAGCACCCCACGCCCACCCAGCGTGCTTATCCCGCAGACCTTTGGTTTTGAAGACTCCGGGAAGGCACAGGCGGGTGGGCCGGGGGAGGGAGGTCACCTTCTTCAGCCGCCTGACCTGGGACGGAGCCACCAGCAGGCTCGGCTGGGGGTAAACGCATGCCCGGCTTCGTTTTCTCCGCCGAGATGAGGCGAAGCCCCGCGCCCCTCCGCCCCCCTCCTTCACAGGCTCCTGAGTGTCGTGTTATATCAGCGCAGGTGGCCCGACTCCGGGCCCGGGGTTCTGGCAGTGAGCTGGCCTGGCCGGCGTCTTGCTCTGCCGCCACTGTGTGCAATTACTTAAAGCGTCGTGACAGGAGCTGAGGTCATCTTCTGGGATTAAACGCTCGGCGGGCACCCCCCAGAGGCTGCTCTGTTCCGTTTGATTTCTAACTGCGTAAAACTAGCTGAGCAGACGTCGTGGGGACCATGTGGCTAGCAGGCCCGATGCTGGGCGGAGCCGGCCCTCAGCCCGAAGCAGCCTTGTCTCCAGTGACAGTTACTATTTAAGTGGCCAGGCAGTGTTTGCAGGAGCCGCGACATGAGAAAAGTCCCAACAGCTGCGACTCCGGCTCTGGCCGGCTCCTGCCCGCTGCGTCCTGCGCTCCTGCCTCCATGGAATAGAATCGTGGGCTTTGCGCGACATCAGCCCGCTGGTATTATTACACTGCTTTTTTATTTGTTACGTTTTGTGCGGCGCCTGAGGGTGCTCTGCCATGGCGCTGCACCCCGGTCCTTTTTTTAAAAGATTTTTTTATTTTGAGACAGGCTCTTGCGCCACCACCCGGGCTGGCTCACACCTGTGACCCTCCTGCCTCGGGCTCCTGGCGTGCTGAGATGACGGCCCGCGTCACCACGCCCGGCTTGCTGGCTGGATTCTTTATTTGAAAGATCCCACTGCTCTTCCGGAAGTTGTGGGAGACGCGCTGACTGCCCACGCTGCTGTGCTGCCCCTGGGCCCACCCTCCCGGAGGCCTGTGCGCCCCTGGCTCGGCGTGTGCCGGCCCCTCCTGCCGCCCCACAGTCTCCCACCCGACGTCCGGCTCTGCCGCTCTCGCCTGGGTTTCCAGCCGCAGCTCGACACCTTCCGCTGCTTGTCTGGCTTCTCTTTCTCCTCCTGCGCAGTTAACTGGGGTCGCAGGTGAATCACAGTGACCGCAGCAGAGGTTCTACTAGCATCCTCCGTTTACGGATGAGGGAATGGACGATCAGAGGTGTCAGGAACTTACCTGAGGTCACCCAGCTGTAGAGCAAGCGGCAGAGCAGGGCTTGCTCTTGGGCCTGACGTGTAGGCCGCGCAGCAGCTCCTGGCCTCCGCTCCCTCAGGTTCTCGTCCTTCTCCTGGTCTCCGTTCCCACTGGCCTCCCTCTGCAGCCGGTGCCCCTGCCCGGGCGGCCTCTCCTCAAAGCCCAGCCTCCACCTCCTTCTGGACCGCCAAACACCTCCCGAGGTCCCCAGCGACCATCTCCTCCTCCCACGAGAGCCCCGCCTCTGCTGTCCTTCTCCCCCCAAAGCCCGAATTCCCCAGCAGCGTCTCGGTCCCCTCAGCCTCTGGCCTTCCTTTCTCTTGAGTCAGCCACGCACCTGACTGATCGCTCAGAGGCTCTGCGGTCTCCCCTTGCTGTCCTGTTCCCTTTGTTATTCCTCATTTCCCTCGCTGCCACGCCCTAGAATTAACAGCCTGTTTTCTCACTTCTATTTCAATACCGGGCAATTTTCCATGGTACAGACTCAAGCTGCATGTGACTCTCATGTAACCCACCCGGCGGGCCCTGCTGGGAGAGATTCACCTACTCAGGCCTCACGACAACCGAGGGAAGAGATACTCTAGTAATCCCCATTTCACAGATGAGAGGCTCAGACATGTGTGATAACTGGTTGTAGGGTGAACAGCTAGTAGGTGGTGGCATTGGGATTTGAACCCAGGCCCTTCCTCTCAAGTGCCAGCTCATAGCTGCTGTGCCTCACGGCCTCACAGCACCCTCCTGCTCACGAGCGCCCAGTAGCTGCCCATTGCCTAGTGTGACCAGGCTTAAGGGCTCATGACGTTGTCTTCACTTACCCACCCAGCAGTAGGCCCTTCTACTATTCGTCCTGTTCCCAGTTCTTCCACCAAACACCCTCTCTCCTGCTCAGCAGCTCCCTCCCCCAGAGCCCCTTACTTTTGGCTTTTGTGTCTACAAGCATGACCATTCCCCATTACCAGAGGCAAGCCAGGCTCGCCCTCTGGGCCTGTCTCAAGTGCCCCTGCCTCCACGGAGACCTGCCAGCATCCCCTCCCTCCTATAATGTCACCGTGTCTTCTCTTGCTCCCGCCTCTGAGCCCCAGAACCCTGCTCACACCTGTTGGGCCGCACCTGGGTAGCTCCTCTGCACCCGGAGCCCGTGTGTGAGCACAGCTGCCACCGGAGATCACACAAAGAATGTTACGTGGCTTTGCTTTGCACCCGTTAGAATGGTTGTTATTATTTAAAACAAACCTACAAGTGTTGCCTGCTGTGTGGGGGAGCAATTGGAACCCTTTTGTGCTGTTTCTGTAAATGTAAGATGATCCAGCAGCTGTGGAAATACCGCATGACCGGAGTAGTTCCACGCCTGGGTACATGCACCAAAAACTCAGAAGTGGGAACTGAAGAGATTGTTGTATACCATGTTCACAGCAGCATTGTTCATAGTGGTCAAAGGTCAACACACGACCCTAGAGTTCACTGAGGACTTGAACAACAGCGTGTGCTGTGTGCACACACAATGGAGTAGTAGTCATCCTTGAAAAGGAAAGTTTTAATATGTAATAAGGCATGGATCAATCTTCATGATGTTGTGCTGAGTGAAATCAGCCTGTCACAGAAAAGGGCAAATACTCACTCTACTTAGAGTAGCTGGAGTAGTTGAGTTTGTAAAGACAGAAGGCAAAATGGTGTTTGCCAGGGCCTGGGTCGAGGGGAGTTTGGGTACAGCATTTCATTTTGGGAAGATGAAAAAGTTTTGGAAACGGATGGGGTGATGGTGAAATTATGGTTAAAATAGTGGCTTTAACTTTAATTTGCTGTTATATGAGAGAATGTTACCTTGGTAGCAGCTTGTATTGGAGGAGGAGGAGGTCGACAACTGGCTGTGGACATCCCGAGGTGGTCATGGGGGGCCAGGTGGCTCTGCTAATGAGCATGGTGGTCATAGATGTGGATGGCAGAGCAGAGACAGGAGTTGGGTCCAATCCCACTACCTCTTCCCGGCCTTGGGAGCTAGGGCGAGTCATCGAACCCCTCTGTGCTCTGTCCATGAGAGCAGCCATCATGGACATCAGTGCCGAGTTCAACACCTGGCTCACAGCGCAGGTTCGCGAGTGGCAGGGGAACCTGGGTCTCAGCATATCCTGCTCAGAGGGCAGACGGAGCAGGAGTTGCCTCAGGGTCCCCAGGAGCGTGGTGGAAGCGGAGATGTAGGGAGCCTGGGAATCTGTGAAGGAACAGTTTTTCCCTAGTTGAAGTTTAAGAAGCCCTCAGCCAGCTGGGCAGGGTGGCACAGGTCTGGGATGCCAGCCGGGACAACACACTGAGTCTGTGTTTTTAAAAATTACCCATACAGACATGTGTATATATATGTTCCTATATGTGTGTATATATATGAAACCTTGAGCTATTAGCATGGATATTAGAGCAATCATTACTGAGGACCAAAGAACAATTTGCAGAGTCTAGGCTTAGCAATAACTGGTCAAATTAAACTAACTTTTCAGAGGCAGGGTCTTGGCAGAGGGTGGGCCATAGTCCCCATTGTGAGACTTGGGCTTTGGACACAACTGTGGATTTTTCCAAGTCTTAGTTAGTTAGTGTGGTGCTGGAGCTGAAATCCAGAGCCCTGTGCGCTCTAGGCCAGAGCTCCCCCCTGGGGTACACTGTGGTCCCCAGTCCCTTGTCACAGCACTGTAGACAGCCTGCATGAAGAAGATGCACAAAGTGACAGCTGACTCACAGAGCGCCGTGTGTGCGGCTGCGCTGGGGGCACCGAGCCTCGTGGCATGGATGGAGAGTCTTGCAGTCTACTGAGCAGTCATGTGAACTGATTGTCCCCTCTGGGGGCCTGTTCCCGGCAGGGGCGGGAGGGAGATACGGCGTCCATTCCCCCGCATCTCGGGGCGGTAGAGCTGAGATAGGGTCCTCTGGCGGGGCTGAGGAGGGCAGAAAGAGCAACGTGACAACAATGAACACAGGCCGCAGCCCTGGCCTTGCGGGGCGATGTCAGCAGAACGTGCACTGCCTTGTGAAGACTCCTCCGCCCTGGGGTGCTCACCTGGCAGCACCAGAGGCCCAGTAGCAAAGCCGTGGGCGCCACGCCGCCGAGTCTCAAGGCTGATCTGTTCCAGCTGCTCTGCCAGCCTTGCAGGGAGGCTGCCCGCCTGGGATGAGGTACGAGGCTCCCTCTGGCACGTGGTCCCCTCGGGAGGCCTGAGGGGCAGAACTGTGGTTCCCGGAGCAGGGACAAGCATCAAGCCAGGACCTTCCGGTTGGGAGTTTTCTGAGAAGGTCCCAAAGGACCAGGTCTCTCTAGCATGGGTGTCTGTTGTTGAAAGGGCATGCTATTATTGGCCGCCCAGAGGCAGGGTTCGCATGTCCCTGTGGCCCCTGAAGATCCCAGAGAAGGCTGAGGTGCTCACCTCCGGTCCTTGGCAGCAGGGTGACACAGTAGGGTGGCCATACGGGAGTGGTCAGGATGGGCCGGAGGAACAGCTCGCACAGGGTGTCGGAGAGGCTTCTTGGCTCTGGGAGGCTCTGGGAGCAGGGAGGCTTGGAAGGCTGACAAATTTATGTATTGAGTTAACATTTACCTAATGTAAAACTAATCATTTTTACATGTGCAGTTCTGTGGCTCTCAGTACAACTACAGTTGTCTACTACTCATCTGTCTAGCAACAAGTCTGAGGTGGCCGAGGGGGACAGGGACCATTGGAGGGAGGAAAGGAAGGTTGCGTGTCAGCCCTAGGGTGCAAGGCCAGCCTCAGAGCGTCCAGTAGACCACGCCTGGGCCTGGAATTGGGGAGAAAAGTGCAGCTGTGGCGCTGGGCAGCAGGTACAGCCCTGTGTGGAGAAATTGCAGAGTAAGAAAAAGACCTGGGGAAGGGAGGGGCTCCCAGGCGGGGGCCAGGAGCCCCTCACATTTAGGGGGTGGGAGTGGCCAGTGCAGAGGTCACCAGCCTTCTACAAAGGGCTCCTCTGAGTCCAGGTTTTTCTTTCCTTTTTTAATTTCCTTTTTCCTCCCATTTTATGAATATGTATATGTGTGATACATGTAGTTTACAACCACTTGCGTATTTTGTGCACATATGGATTGCATGAGAGTTACAGACCCTTGCCATCTCTCTTTTTTGACCCTCCCCCTAGCTCCCATTACCCACCCATCCAGTTCTAAGAAATGACTGTGTTCTGGGTTTCTCATATTAGAGAAATCATTCAATATTTAACCTTCTGTGTTGGACTCAGTTCACTAAGCATGATGGTCTCGAGTTGTGTCCATTTACCTGCAAAAGCCTCATCACTATTCGTCTTTATAGATGAGTAGTATTCCACTGTGTATATAGACCACAATTTGCATATCCATTGGTCTGTTGATGGGTATTTTTGGTGTCTTCTACATTTTAACTATTGTTAGTTGTGTTGCTATGAACACAGGTATACATATATCTCTGCTTTTAACTCCTTGGGAAGATTCCCAGAAGAGGTATCGCTGGATCAAAGGGAATATTTATTTTCATCCTCTTGGGGAATTTCCACAGTGTCTTCCATGAGGGTTATAGCAGTTTACAATCCCAGTTCTCCCCCTGCACCCAGAGCCTTGACAGCATCAATTGGTGTTCGACTTCTTGATATAGTCCATTATCTCTGGAGTTAGATGATATTTTACTGATGTTTTAACTTGCATTTCTCTAATGGCTAAGGATGTTGAACATCTTTTCATGTATAACTGGCCGTTTAAACTTCTTCATCTGAGAGTTGTCTATTCATTTTCGTTGCCCATTTTTTAAGCTGGGTCTTTGAATTTGTAGGCTTCTCTTTCCTTTATGCTGAGCTGAGAAACCAGGGGTGCATTAGGGCTGCCAGGGCGTGGACATACCTTCCCCAGGAGTCAGGAGGCTTGTTAGCTCCTGCCAACAGCCCCGTCTTCTCCATCCCCGGTGTGCCGGAGTTGACGTCTTTCTTTAAATGCTCTCTGAACAGAGATGCATTCTGTGAACTCAGAAGAACAGCAGGGGTCAGTCTCCACGGAGGGGGTGCAGGCGGAGGGGACCTGTGTACTTAGGTTAAATGCCCTTGGGAGGTTGGGTGGGAAAACCTGGCAGCTAGGGCTCTTGTCGTGCTCAGATGTGGAGGCCCTGTGTGTCTTTCTGGGGCTCTGTCTGTTCTTGAAGAGGGACTGATGAATTGGCGCTCAGCAGTTTGCAGCTGACCGATCCCATTAAGCATCTCGGTGTGGGGCAGGCAGATCCCTGGCTGTCCTCTTGGCCGGGGTCCGCTCGTGTCCACATTTCCTCCAGGAGCTGACGGATAGGCTGAGCCTCCAGTGTGTATGTGCCTGCTGAAATGTGGTGACAGGAAATCATTTTAAGATCTATGAACCTGAATGACAAGCTAGGCACGTGACAGCCGGGCGTGCCTTTTTTGACGTATCTATAACTCACATGTATAACACCCACTGTTAGAGGAGAGACTTGTGTGCGTGCCCAGGCCTGCGTGCGTGCGTGTGTGTGTTAGTGTGAGCAGCTCTGCCCACCCCAGCTGGGAGCCAGTCGCTCATGCTTACGTGCTGACGAGCTCTCTCAGGGCCCAAGGCCTCCAGAACTCTGTAGAAAACCTCATCCAGCTTCCCGGAGGCTCCTGACCAGCCCTGACGCAGTGTAAGCATCGTGACAGCTGCTGGCGCATCACCATCTCGCACACTGTCGCCAGCCTACCCCACCTCACTGCCCTTATGTCAGTCACTGACGCCCCTACCTCCAAATCCTCCTACCCCACCCCCTCGATCCAGATAATGCTCCCTAGAGCTTACACCAAGCGGAAGACCAGCAAACCACGAGCACAGTGACGTAGTAAGTCATCCAAAATGCCAGGACCTGATACTTGCTAGGAAAGAAAGGAGGGCGTGGCGTGGGGGGCACGGGAGGGGACCTGAGCGGGCTGCTTCCCTTTGTCCTTGGGAGGTCAGGGACCTTTGAGTCAGGACATAAAGTGAGGGGGTTGGCTGTTCTCACTCGCGCCATTTACTAAGTGCTCAGTACGTGTTTTCAAACTCTCATAAGACAGCTCGGCAAAGACCCAGTTGGCCAGGACTCAACCGTTTTAATTTTAGGCTCTAATCGGATTAACCTCAAGAGCTTCAGAGAAGCCCTTCCAGTTTTCTTTTTCAGTGCTGCCCTCTAGTGCTGAATCGAAGCAGTGCAGGGGCAGGAATTCAAGATCTTACTAAGGGTCAGAATTAATGTGAAAGACCTGTTTCAGTAAGACTTCAGAAATACTTCTCAAAGTCCAGATTTACACAAGTGAAAATTCAAACTGTTGCCATTAGATCGTAAGATTAGATATTATAAAATATCCTTAAGTTAATTTAAAGGTTAAATTGTCTATTATAAAATATCAACATGATCTAGATTTATTGATTATAAAGTAAAAAAAATTCTGAGGATAGATTTGTGATGCCTTTTGCTAATAATCATGTATCATATACTTCAAAATTGTAAGAGAGCAAATTTCAAGTCTTCTCACCCCAAAAATATCAGTACAAGAAGGGATGGATACATTATGAAGCTTGATTTAATATTCGACAATGTATATATGTATCAAACATAAGTATCATTATTTGTCAATTTAAAATAGCAAGGAAACTTCTGCTAGGGAGAAAATAGTTCTATCAAATATTAAAATATCGTATGCAATTTTAAGTATTTACACTGATCAGGCAGGTCAGTGGAATATATTTGAAAAGAAATGTCAAGAAACAGATCTAATGTACCCACCATTTACTGTATTTTAAAGATGGGGTTACAAGTCAATAGAGGGGAATTAAGCATCATTCAAATAATAGGACCTTAAAAATCAGAAGACAGCCCAGCGAATAATGCGATTGGACCTGTGAGTTTCATATTACACCAAAAGAAATCCCAGATGGATGAGACTCAACCTCGAAAGGCATCTAAAAGTGCCAGAGGCAGGTAAGATAAATCTTTTAGAACCCCAGAGAGCCACAGGCCTTTCAAAGTCTGACCGGGAAGCAGGAAGCCAAAATGATTGACGAATTCCAGTCCCCAGTGCGACACATTAGAAAGAAACCGACTGAATTAAAATGGGGGCAAAATATGGAACAGGGTGATGCCCTTAGCAACAGCCCGGGTGGCAGCAGGGCACCTGGGACAGCGCCAGGGGGCACCCTGGAATGCACAGAAACCGACAGAAGGAACCGACCAGCCACACACAGAGTTTGTTTGGTGAGGAAGGATGTTTGGCACCCACAAATGATCTTTCTAACTGGCAGGTGCAAGCAGATGTTTTTAAAGGAGTTTTCTGTATTCCCCGACTTATAAGAAAAGGGCCACAGAAGAGAAATTAATAAAAAATTGTTATGGAAACCCAAGGTGCTGAGGAGCCGCGGTCCAGAGCCCACAAGGAGAAGGAAGGAGAGTTAACTTGGCGGATCAGACAGCGCCCAGACCTCAGCAGGGCGCTACACTGACATGCTGGCAAGAAGTGCGATAAACTGGGTTTTAATGCCGTGAACTCTGAGTTATTAGTATAACAAAGTGTAAAAAGTGCGCCACCTGAAGAGTGTCAGAAACCCCTGCGCTTTAATTAGCCTGCACCTAGGGTTTTCCAAACTGCAGCACAGACGCGCCAGGTCTACACTGGCTGGGAGAGGGAGGCTAGCAAGCACGTGGGTCTAGCCCGGTTGAGAAAAGCCGCTTGGGAAGCCCTGAGGATGAGGATGGAGGCAGACCTGGGGATGGGGATAATAAAGTGGGTGGCGTTCGGCCTCCTGTCCTTCTTGAAGTGTGTTATCTTAGCAAGCCAGTCTTCATTCTTGATCTAAGCCTTCTTGAATGAAATATCTGCCCCTAGGGGCTGATGAGTCCTGATTATCTATTTGTCCACGGGTGTGGTCTCAACTTCGTGGGAGGCTTATGGCTTGAGCACATTCCATCGAGCCAGGCTCCTGTTCCCAAGGGCTGGCTCTTCATCAGGGCACCGCACACCCGATTTCTTCTAAGGACGGAGAATTGTATGTGCTGTTGAGACGGCTCTGAGGCACCTTTGGGGAACCCCACCTTTGGAAACTTGGGAACCAGAAAATGCAGAACTAAGAGAACACTGACCCTCACCTTTGTGGAGGGGGGTGCAGCTGCCCCGAGGGAAAACCTCCTTCCCAGTGTTAGAAACGGCGCATAGCAATCTTCCTGTCCAAACAAAGGATGGACTTGGGAGGCATGGACGACAGGGTATGAGGCTTTAATTTCCTTTTGCAAAAGGGTGTCCTTCCTACGTGCAAGTGGAGAAAGGACCGGCAAGCATGGTGGGGGGGGACCTTTTTCCTAACTCGCAAGGCCCTCCCCCCGCCGTTTCCCATTGGCGGGATTCACAGTCTTCCCGGGAAGGTCTAAAGCATTGGCTCAGGGCCACGTTCATCACAATGTTATTACTCAGGGCCAAGTTTATCACAAAGTCACATCCTAATCCCTCCTCCCTCCTTTCTGCCTCTGCCTGGTCACCTGGTCGGGTATGGTGCAGAAATGTAAAGATCCACCATCTTGAACAATGTGCCACCGTTACCGCTAGGTGACGCTCACACCAGCAGTCATCAAAAACAAAAGATGCTACAGCGATGTTAATATCAGACCAATGAGAATTTTAAGAGAAAAGGAGGGGAAAAATGCAGAGAGTCGTATTTCATACCGGAGTGGCTCAGCAAGAGGACACACTCATAACTGCTTGCTCCTTGAAGCCTGGACTCAGGATGACAGGTACATTACACTGCTACAGAGAGAATCAGAATCAGAATCGGGGGCTTGGGGTCACATAGGTTAGATTAAAAGTATAATTTAGATTGAAAAAAATGGACTAGATTAAAAGATAGATGGAAGGACAAAGCATAGAATTAGCATACACGTGAATGAAGGGAGAAAGAATCGGAATATTTGAATTAATACATCTGCCTAAAGTGAGAGGTTGGGGCAAATAGGAGGAGGAAGGAAAGGAGAGAGAGAGAGAGCTTTTGGTTCATATTTTAGTTCGTAGAGATCACCCTTTTCTTCCCTCAAGCATACATAAAACCGTTCCCCAAATTGACTGTATATTGGCTATTAAAAAAAAACTTAGCAGTTACTAAAGGCCACTTTTATAGTTGCATTTTTTCTGATCACAGTGAAATAAAATGAGGAATATCTGAGCTAGGTTGCAGGGCCTTTTGCATCTGTCTAAAGGTTAGAACTGTAGAGGACGTTGCTTGGGGACATATGCATTTGTGTTGAATTTCCGAACCATGGCAGAGAAATGGTGACCACCAGCTCTAAGGTGGCAGTCAACTCTGGGGACTGGGAGGCCACCTGAGAGGCAGGGGGTTGGGGCAACAGTGGGGGGTAGGCGGGCTGCAGCTGCATTGGGTTAAGGGCGAATGTATGCAGGTACACTAGACTATTATTTATATTTTCCTGTAATTTTAAGGATTATACTGGAGATGATCACTGTTTCTTTTGGTATATGTCATAACTTTTAAAACACACTACAAATAAAAATAGTAAAATAAAGAAAATATAAGGTGATACAAAATCTGTTCAGGATGAACTTATAATATTTGAAGGAAAACTAATGCTATGAAAAAAATTATGTAAGCACTAAATTCAGTGGACAGAGTGTCCCAGAAGGTGACACAGAGAGGACAAATTAAGGAAATTCTGGGATGGACTGTGTAGGAGTACCATGACAAAGCAGCGTTTTATTTTATTTTTTGTTTTGTGGTACTGGGGATTGAGCTCAGGCTTTGCCCCTTGGGCTATGCCCCTAGCTTTGTTTTGTGTTTTTATTTTGATACAGAGTCTCACTAAGTTACCCAGGCTGGGCTCAAACGTGTGATCTCCTGCCTCCACAGATCCACCATTTACATAAAAAGTCTTAAGCTATCAACGTGTCCTTTTGTGTTCAGGAGGCTGGCTCTTGGTGAATTCCTGGACGGGAAGCCTATGGCTTGCAACTGATGGCTGGCTGGTTTGTGGAGTCAGTAATCACCAAAGTTTGAATGATCCATTGTGTGCATGGCTTACTAGGGCCAGGCTGAATACACGAGGAGAAACAATTGGCTAGCTGAAAAAAACAATCATAAAATGATATTCAATTTGGAAAGCTTGTGCCTAAGGAATAGTGGGTAAGTGGAAACAGTGGGTCTGACCCACTTCCCTCGGTAGGACCAATTGGCTTCTCCATTTCACCTGCATCTACCTCATGCTGGGTTTAAGAAAATATTTTTTTTTAATGGCCCTCGCTCAGGGCACTGGCAGAGGCAAGGTAGGGTTCAATTTGTATCACAGCTAGTTCTGCGAGGCTGCCTAGAAACATTGAACACCTCTCCCCCGGGGGCACGGGCCATAATTTCAGAGGCTTCGATTTTTTTGAAAAAAAAAAGGAGAAAAGAGCCAATAACACTCAAGCTATCAAAAAACAAACAACCCCCCCCCCCCAAAAAAAAAATAAAATCTCTCGAAATGGCTAATGATCTTTCGGAAGCTTTTCAATTGTTTTTGGTTCATTTTTAATGGAATCCTTCCCTAATATATGTATTTATAGCTCCCATTCACCAAGGCCCATTCATCAAACCCTTCCATGCACGAATAATTATTCCCTAATTACTGCCATGCAGGCCTGTGACGGACCAGGCTCTTTGGTGTTCTATACAATAAAGCACGTGACAGAAATGTGATGAATTCAGCCTGTGTCTTTGCAAGGAAGGTTTACATCCTCAGAACCCCAGGAAGGAATATCGGGCTGTCTGAGCCATAGCAGACATTCTGGCCCAGGCAGAACTGTGAGTTAGGGAAACTGGGACGTACTGGAGGGGACCAGGGAGGAGGGGTTCACAGACTTGGGACTGTGAGGGAGTTATGGGACGGATGTTGGGCCAGGAGAGGTGGCAAGGAGCCCCTGGTTCCAGGCCAAGCTCAGGAAGGAGGCTGAGATCAGAATGGAACCTTTGTGCATTGCGGTGAAGGTCTCCCAGCATCCAAAACAACCCAAATAATCGTATGAATCGTAAGTCAGGTGCAGTGGCCCATGCCTGTAATCCAAGCTACTTGGGAGGCTGAGGCAGGAAGGTGGCAGTTTCAAAGCTAGCCAGGACCAATTAGCAGTATACCGTCTTAAAATAAAAAGTTAGGAAGGGTTGGAAATGTGACTTAGTGGTCGAGTGCTTGCCTAGCAGGGGTTCAATCCCATGTATGAGAAAAAAGTGCTTCATCATAAAATACATAAATGCACGATTGCCAGTTCAGGAGTGTAGCTATGGTCCTATTGTCTGAAGTTTGTCCTTCAGAAGTACCCCTAGGAGGAAGTCACACAAAAAATACTAGCAAGTAAGCCCTAGGTTTTCCTATCAGAATGTTTTACATGGGATGTTTTTTGTTTGCTTGTTAACCTAGGAGGGCCTTTGAGCTGAGCTGTATCCCAGCCCTTTTTATTTTTTTAAAATTTGAAGCAAAGATCTCACTACATTAAGTCACTAAGTTGCCGGGTCTGGTTCCTCCTGCCTCAGCCTCCCAGAATTCTAAGATCATAGGCGTACACCACCACTCCTGGTAAGATTGACCTTTACCTCAGTAGATCGAGGCAAGAAGCTGTTCTCCATGGGGTCCTCGGACCAGCTGAGAGCCCTGAGCGGAATGAAAAGGCGGCCCCGCTGCCTTCAAGCGGGACCTTTGCCTTCACTTTGGACTTGAGTGAAACACTGGCTCCTCCTGGGTCTTGAGCCTACAGCGTTAGGATGAGCGTTGAGGCACCTGCTAGCCCCTTCGGCTCCAGTTTGTCAATCACAGATCTAAGGACTTCTTAGCCTCTGTGATCATAAGCCATTTTAAAAAATAACAAATCAATATAAAACAACTTCTCTCTGTGCAAACAGCCATGACCACTGCATTGGGAGGAAGCTATGGGTGAAGGTAGTAATGACCGGCCCTGGGCACCCACGAAGCCAGGTAACTCAAGGGTGGGCCAGAGGTAGACCGAAAAAGAGGCCAGGAGGGGCTGACACAAGGGACTGAAGAGAAACGCTGGGGAAGGAGAGGGGCATGTGGAATTCTGTCGTGCTGAGCTCCAGGGTGGACCTCAGAGGGAGTGGAGTAGAGATGATCTTTGTGGAGAGTCGTCTTCCCCGCGGTCCTCAAACTTTGAGTGACTGTGCCCCCAGATCCTGGAATCTGCCTAAGGCCCATCAAGGCTGGGAGAAGTGCCAGGAATGGCCGCGAGAGGGCGCGCGTGCCCCGGGGACCAGCAGGAGGGTGTACTCCGCAAGAAGCCAGGCAAGGACTGTCCCCTCCTGCCTGTCTCTGGGAAAGGGTGGCTCCTGCCAGCTTAGTGGTGAGATTCAGGTCCTGTAGATCTTACAGGACGTCCCCTTCTCTGTCCCACTCCAGCTGCAAAGGCTGACCAAGGAATTGGCCTTGGTGGGATCTGAAAAAGCAAACGAAATCTAAAGTCAGCCTCTTACATTTAAGCTTGGCTTTGCTTCTGTTGGCATTGTGTGGGGCGCATCTGAGGTGGGGCGGCGGGGGGGGGGGCGTTGTGTGGAGACCCAGTAAGCCACACAAGCTAATAGCCAGCGTTGTGGGCTACCCTGTCTCAACAGGAGGTTCCCTCTGCATGGGAAACCCAGTCCCCAACCATCTAAAGAAAGTCTATTCAGAGGGCCACCCCCTTCCGTCCCCTGCCTCAGGAGGACCACAGCCTTGAGATTCCTAGTGCCTTTGAGGCCCCAATCCACCTCCATCTCCTCTTCAGGCCAGAGCTGGCAGCAGGTGGACGAGCAGTTGATTGTAGGGAGAGGTAGAAATGATTAAGGTATGATACGTATCTACATCAACTCTCTAGCCGAATGCGTTCTTATATACCTCAAACATATGCAAAAAAGAAAAACAGGGCCTCCCAAGGGAATGGGGGTTAGTGTCCCTTGCTCTCTCCTGGGTCCTGGAATGAGAGTATAACATCACATGGGGAAACTGAGGTTCAGAAAAAGGAACTGTCCTAGCCAGGATCACACAAGTAACCAAATATAATTCAGATACAGTGCAGTCGATTGGACAAATCATCTTAAGATTTCAGCCCTGGGAGTTGCCGGCTCTGGAGAACTGGCTTACATCACAGAGACTTCCATTCCTCATGTGCTGGAGTTTTGTGGTACACCGCATTGTGTGGTTCGGCCAATAAAACCTGGCCAGTCACTCTGAGCAACTCACGTTGCCATCAAACTGCATTTGTCCAAGAACGAAAGCATTGTTTACTATCAAGAAGGCTAAACACTTATATGTTAAGTCTATAGAAACAATAGTTAACCTACAATCATCATAATAGGTGCTGAGCAGAGTCGAATACTCACCATTAGAAATCATGACAACCCGGGAGCAGGGGAGCCCCAACCACCCCTGGGACCACAAATACACTATGTATGATGATAGCATGATGCTAAGAACCAGGGCCTTTTTTTTTTTTTTTGTATTTAAGTAACAGAAATGTCATTCAGGTCTGTTTGGGCTGCTATAAAGAAATGCCGTACCATGGAGGCCATACCAAAGATAGAAACTATTTCTCTCAGTTCTGGATGCTGAGAAGTTTAAGATCAAAGGCCTGGCAGATTCAAGAAGAGGAGGGTCTGTTTTCTGGTCCATAGATGACACCTTCTCACTAGTCCCTGGATGATGATAGAAAGAGCAAGCTTTCTGATGTGTCTTTTCTAAAGGCACAAATCCTGTTCACGAGGGCTGCACCCTTATGGCCTAGTCTACCCCCAAAGGCCCCATCTCCTAATACCAAGCCTTTGTGAGTGTGTGTGTGTGTGTGGGGGGGGAGGTGTAGAATTTCAACATATGAATTTGGGGAGGACACAAACGTTTAGACCCTGGCAGTGTTTTAATTAGAACAGGCAAAGCCCACAAAACTTGAAAATTTAAAGGTTCTAGCTATTTTAATAAAAAGACAATTTAGAAATAAGATTTTAGGAGTTGGGAAGAAGAGGATTTTCTTTTAACGAAGTCATCACTTGAAGATACTGTGATTCAGTGTCATAATCTAAAAAACAAGATCAATTGCAAATAATTGCAAACACAGTGAAAAAATAAGCGACAAAAGGAAAGTGGGAAAGTCCTTGTCACCTTGACAAGATACGTAGGTGCACAAAATGCTAAACTTCATTGTAAACCTTAAATTTTGCACTTATACATATCAGTAAAATAGGGGAAAAAGGAGGCGGTAAGTTAGGTGATTTGAAACAAAAATATTTATGTGCCAACAGTTATAACCCGGGAAACGAGAAAAATTTCTCTTTCCAAACCACACTGGAGTGTTCCTATTTTATTAGCATGTTTAAGGCACTGTTTGTCAAGCCTGTGGTGTCAGACTGCCTGGGTTCAAATCTTGGTTCCACTATTCACTGGTCACAAATCACTTAGCCTCTCTATGTCTCAGCTTCTGCATTAGTAAAATAAAGAAATTATTAGCACCTGGTGTGGACTGAGATAATCTTTGAACCCAAATAAAATTGATTTTTTAAGTCAAAATGAATATCATCAATTTCCTGTGATTCAGCCAGTGAATATCAACATTAGACCTGAGGTTATATTTTTCTCTGCTACTGTCCGATCAGCCCCTAATTGGGGGTAAAACATGGGCACTACAGAAAAACAGTGGCAAAGCCCAGAAACACACAAAATGACAGAAGAGTCGTACTCACAACCACTGACTGTGTTTAAAAAGTTCAGCCCATCCCTGATCACAGAAAGAGAAGTCAAATGGAGATATAGTTTTGCCTATGGCATCAACAGGTTGTTTTCTAAGTAGTCAGATTTTTTTGGTCAGGCAGAGACACCTTCACTGACCTGCTGGTGGGCGTTGCGGGAGGCCGAGTCATTGAAACGTACTTGGAACAGGCTTGGAGGTAAGGGCATATAGCTAGTCAAAAGATAATTGACTTCCTCCCTGGATGACAAGATGGAAACTGGCCTTAGCCTGGAACGCTGAGACAACACCGCGGTCAGGTACACCCTTCCTTCCAAGCCTGTTCCAAGTAAGTTTCGACGACCTGGCCTCCCACAGGAAGGGGGTTACAGGCCTGTTGTTCAGCAGTAGCCTGGAGACAACCACACTCTTTCACCTGTTACTTTTGCTTCCAGGATTTTACCCAGAAATCGTAAGCAAAGTTTTTCACAAAGATGTGTGGCATGGCGCCACATGCTTATACTCCCAGGTACTTGGGAGGCTGAGGCAAGAGGATGGCAATTTCCAGCCTAACCTGGGCAATTTGGCAAGACATGAGAGAGAGAGAGAGAGAGAGAGAGAGAGAGAGAGAGAGAGAGAGAGAGGGAGAGAGAGGGAGGGAGCGAGCATGGTGACTCGGAGCACTTTTCTATCTTGTGTGAGGTCCTGGTCAACACACAGCATCACAATTTAAGAAAGACTGTGTATAACAAGGCACAACACGGGATTTTGTTGTTAGAAACACACCAGAAAGCATTTATGTGCAAAAGGAGATGATTAAATAGGTTTTTTTGGGTATCCTTATTTGCCACATATAAAATATGAGCCCTTGGGGAGAAAATTGAATAGAGTCTAATAATATAGAAAATATACTATGGCATTAAAAAGAATAGTGAAAATAGTGCACCGAAATGCCTGTGTGTTGTGATCCTAATTCTTTGAAACATACTAAATTTGAAAATACCGACTATATATCATCTCAGAAAATATGTTTCCTTTTATTTATTTATGAAGCTTCTTCAACATATGGGAAAAGACTGCAAACACCTAGTGACGTAAGTGTATATGTGTAAATGTACCAGGATGTGTGCGTATCTAAAGTCATGTTGATATGTGAAAATAGGAGTATGCGTCCACATGGGAACATGGGTTCTCCCAACATGAGTCAAGCTGGAAGAGTGTGTGATGTGAGTGCCGTGTGGGGCGGGAAAGGAGACAGAGAAAACAAAACCCAGAGGGAAAAGACGGTATTAACAAATTTCGTAAAACAATAGCTGTAATGTGAGTCCATTGCTCTCTACTGCCCTCTACAGGGAGCCCGAGGGCACGGGAGGGCTGAGGTCTCAGAGCATCCAGGTGTTAGCGTCATTTGGGTGGGGCAGCCCTTCAGAAGGCTGGTGAAGCTTATAGAGCCTGCTCAGAAGAGGCTTTTTTTTTTACTTTTGGACACAGGGTCTCGCTCTGTAGTCTATCCTAGTCCTCAACTCGCTGTGTAGCCCAGGCTGGCCTTGCACACACGATAATCCTCCTGCTTCTGCCTCCCAAGTGCTGGGATTGCAGGTATTCACCGCCATGCCTGGCTTATGTGGTGCTGGGGAATTGAACTCAGGGCCTTGTGCTTGCTAGGCAAATACTTGAGCTGCTGTGTTTCTTAACAATTTTACCTTTAAAGAGTAAAGTACCTAGAACTACAAAGGAAACCAATTCCGTGGAGATTCAGTTATCAAAATATTTTACAGGAACCAAACTGATAGCATAACGATGAATGTATGACTTTATTAATGTGTTAAATAAGGCGATCTAACAGCCTGGTGGCTGCAGGCCTGAAGTGCCACCTGGATGTAGGTGATATTTTAAGGTGGCTCCCTCGCTGCCAAGCGGGGGCTGTGGGAGATTTCTCTGAGTGGCAGTCGCTGATTCTGCTGTCACTCCTGTGGTTTGTCGCCTGTGTTCACAAATAAAGGAAACACTCAATTGTGACTGAAAAACAGAAGGGGAAAAAAAGACAATTGTTTTTCCACCCAGTTTGCGGATCCTTTGAATCCTTTTTGCCCCCATTTTTATTGATATGTATACGTGCAAAATTTAAGGTTTACAATGGAGTTGAGCCTTTTATGCACATATGTGTCTTGTTAAGGTGACAAGGGCTTTCCCGTTCTCCTTTCGTCCCTCCCCCTACCTGATCCCCGGTTCACTTTTTCATTTTAGGTTCCATACAAGTTGTGCTCTTATTCGTGGTTCCTATATTGAGCACCCCTAACTGCCGTGACCCCAGGTTCTGAGTTTCCTAATCTGGGCTGGAGAGGCCTGGGCCTTTCTGTGTCTTTGTTTCCAGTCTACCAGACATGGAGAGCCTATGGTGGCCATGTCACCTGGAGAGCGCATTGGGATAATATCAACTTTCTGTGCTATGATTTGTGCCTTTCCTGGCCTCGCCTGTCCTGAGTAGAAAGGAGGAGTCTCAGAATGCTGTAGAGGGCTGGGAGATTCTCAGACACACAGATCCAGGTGACGCATTGGTCCAAAATATCGATTCTTGTCCCATCCCAGGCCCAGAGTTGATGCTCCTTCGGGATTCTTGGAGATAATCCAACTCTTGGATGGTTGACTTACTCTGTTTTCACAGACTGGGTACTTTTGTTTTTTTGAGACAGGGTCTCACGCTATAGACCAAGCTGTTTCTGAACTCACTCCGGAGCCCAGGCTGCAAATTGGGTAATTCAGAAAAGATAGAGGTTTATTTAGCTCGCCGTTGTGGAGGATGGGAAGTCTGGTACCAAGGTGTTGGCCTCGGTCGGCATCTGATGAAGGTCTTCTCGCTACATTGTAATGTGGTAGAAGTAATCATATGGTGATAAAGACCTATGCGAGCTCAGGCCTCTCTCTTCTTCTAAGGCCACTGACACCATTGCAGAGACCCCACCCTCACAGCTGTACCCAGGTCACTATCTAAAGGCTCTACCTCCACATATCATTGATGTGAATTTGGGGGTTAAGTTTCTAACATGAGGAATACAGTCAACCCAAGGCAGAGATGACTGGATGGGACTTCTAGGTCCTGGCATTCCCAGGCCACCATCTATGGAAGTGGGAGACCCTTCCTAGAGTCCACTGCCAGTCCTCTGCATTTTCTTCTCCCTCCTTCTCTCGTGGATCCACTGTTCAGAGGCTTACTTTCCTCGTGTATTTAACTTGAGGCTGCATTTTACTAAAAGACTCTGAGATCTACTTACAATTTTCCTTTACTCCATCATCTTTTGCAACTCAATGATGAATAATCCTTTCAAAGGGACCACAGTGAGTCTCTGATGCCTCTCAGTAGAGTGGAGATAAAACACGTTTAATGGCCACCAGGGACATCTGCTAGATCTGTTATGTCTTCTTTGGGGATTATACTTTTCTTCAAAGTAAAATGAATCTCTTTGTTCCGTTTAATGCCTTGGAGCCTCTGTAGTCTGAAATGAATCGTGTCACCCTTGCTCTCTTCTGTGTTTGCTTGAGAAATCTCAGCCCTTGTTTTTTAATATTTATTTTTAACTTTTCGATATCATTTTGATTTCGTTTTATCTCTTGAGAACACCATGTAATTAGTTTCTATTTTAACCTTATAATTTTGGAGTCCTTTAAACCCTTTCTATTGTGTTTTCCTTGTTGCATGTATGCGAGTCCTCTATTGAAAAATACAGATAAGAGAACAACACCAAAATCATGTACTTTCAACTATTCAGAAGCAACGACGGCTCTCTGAACCTTATTTTGCATTTTTCTCTCTTATTTTTTTAACTCTCCGGTAACTTTCCAACACGCTCCTTTTCTTCCTGCATTACACAAGTTTTGTTCTTGTCCTTGCCCTCAAGGGCCTCACAGACAGGTCATCTTGGCTCTGACTTGCGGGCAGAGGGACTCAGAAGAGCTAGGGAGGGCAGTTGAGCCCAGCTCTGCTCTAAGCCCAAGGGGAACTGCACTCTTCACTTTGATACCTCCTTCCCTGGGTTATCCTTTTCCTCTCCCTCTCTCTCTCTCTCTCTCTCTCTCTCTCTCTCTCTCTCTCTCTCTCTCAAATCATAGAATTGCAAAGACTCTCAGGGCCAAGATTAAGTGAGGACCTTGGAGAAAACCAAATAGGCAGCAGTGGTGACCTGGCCACAGTTGCGGCTAAGCATTTTCAACTTTTTAGCTGTTTCTTCTTGGTATGGATGTCTACGTTTCTTCATATTTGCGTAGTGCCTCTAATTTTAACAAATCAACTGTATCTTTCAAAACCTTTCCATCTTCTTCATTTAATCTTCTAAATATAGTTATACAAAAAGTTTAAATGTTCCCAGTTTATCAGGCCTATTAGCTGCTCAATCTAATAATGAGTTAAATTAACATTTTTTCCTGTGCAGTGTTAAATTCTTACTGAGTCTGGGAAGGAAACTCCATGGTAAAGTGCTTGTCCAGTGTGTGTAAGACCCTAGGTTTTATTTTCAACATCACAAGCAATCTTTCCTCTGAAATTAATAATGGCCTATTATAAAGTTTGTTTAGATCTCTCTGTTACTGTGGGGTATTCCCATCCTTCATTCCTTAATGTATGTGTGCAATTAAGTAGCTAATGAGGCAGACTAAAAGCCAGAAAGACATCACGTCGTGGAGGTCGAGTGCAGAAGGCGTTTTAAGGGAAGGGGAGAGATCAGTTCTATTTCATGCTTGCAAGGAGCCAGGTGAGATAACAGCTGAAAACTGAGCAGTGGATTAGGTAGCATGAAAGTCGCTGAGGACCTTGAGAGGAGTAGAGTAGTGGGGACAAATGTCTGATAAGGGAAATGGAGGAAGGTAAATCATAGAATGTAACATAGATGATTTTTTAAAAATGAGTTTTTCTGTGCAGAAGGCAGGAGGATGTGGAGAAAGTTGCAGGACAGAGCAGGGGATCTGTGCCAGCCAGCCTCCACGGTGGCTCTCAGCGTCCTCACTTATGGTGTTCACACCTGTGTACACGTCTCCTCTTGTACCTGGATTGGTATACGGCGGAAGTGATGGCATGTCACTCTTAAGATGAAGTTGTTAAAGATTGCGTCTTGTACTTAGGAGGCTGTCTTACTTTCCTGCTGTCTTTCATTTCTCACTCTACGAGAAGCGAGCCGCCATATTGTCACTAGTCCAATAAGGACGCCCCCATGACAAGGAACAGAAGCTCTAGCCATCAACCGGTATGAAAGAGAGGGCTGCCAGTAACCAGGAGAGTGAGAGAGCTTGGGAGTAGATCGTCCAGCCCCAGCTGAATATTAAACCTTGGCTGATAGCTTGTCTGTGACCTCACGACAGAACCTCAGTAGGAACCACCAGTTAAGGCACTCTCAATGTTCTGACCCTTATGAGATAATAGATGCTTAGAGATTTAAGCTGCCGGTTTGTGGGATCATTTATTATGTAGCGATAAACTAATATAAGATTTTTCTAGGTGGACAAAAGGTAGCAATATTTGTGTGATGTAAGAAGAAGGAAAATTTCCAGAGGAACGTTCTTGTATAGGTGGGATAATATGAAGCTTGGTGAACAGGTGAAGAAGTTGGCCTGCGTTTGGGCAATTTATCTATGGTAATAGGTGGGAAGATCGAGGTCGATGGTTAGGCATGTTGGTGGGAGAAACCAGTGATTGAGAGGAGTTGCCTATCAGTGTAGTATTGTGATTAAATATGCAGGTTCTGTGAAACACTCCTAACTTCTAGTCTGTCTCTACTCTCTATGGCCTTTGAGACTTCGGGCAAATTATTAGTCCATGGGGTGGGTGGTACACCGATATGCTCAGACCTCAGTAATAATCAATTGATTCACAGAATCCGAGGGTTGTTAGAGAATATCTAGCCTAAGATTTTTTTCAAACTTTGAGTTTGAAAATTATTATTAAATGAATAGAAAAAAATTTGTTGGCCTACGAAGAAAGGTGATTAGATTAAAATATGTATATTAACCTATTAAGAAAAATAAAATTGTAATATGACAATATGTCATTTTCATTAGTGCATTAAGAGCAAGATACAGCTCCAAGCTTTACAGTTTGAGAAGTAGAATCTGCCCCGTGTTCTATGCTATGTATCTCCTACGTCCTCTCCATCTGTCACCTTGTTCTCATCTCTCACAGAAGATTTAGATGTCTAGGTGAAGGAGAAAGATGTAGAGAATTCTTGAACATCGTGACGCACACTAGGCCCTTTAGAGATAGAAATAAACGACTTTAGAGGACATTTACAAAATCTCTAAGGTGATACAAAACATCTATGATTTCTTTTGGAGATAAATTTACAAATATGGCTAACTGCCTATATTCTCCACTGAAGGAAATGTTGAATTTTATTTGGACCAAAAGTTGAGCATCTCTGAGCACTCTGATCAAAGATGTGATGTCCTTGGTCTCAGCTCTTGATCAGAAAAAGTAATGAAGAGACTGTGCCACTGAGCTGAACATCAGCCATTCAGGATTCGTAAATACACATGGCCAGCCAGAAACAGGAACCCAATTCTTGCATCTGCCAGTTGAATGGCTTATTGTTTTTCTTACAAATGTTTCCAGTGGATGACTTAAAGACTACATGAGCCATCACAGCCTTTACCTTGCCTTAAGGGGACCTCACTACATTGTAGTAGCAGGGCTTTGTCTGATACATGAATGGATTTGAGGTTACTTATATCGTGAGTTGATTAGAGTCTTTCTTTCTCTCTTCAGCTCTCGAGAGGTCTTCCTGAGGGTCTCTTCCTTGGTCCCTCTCTCGGTGTCTTACTTCTGAATCTGCCCCTTGTCCTATGCTGTTGCATCTCCTACACCCTCACCGTCTGTTGCTTGGTTCTGAGCAGATTTAGATGTCCAGCTGAAGGAGAAATGCCTACAGAATTCTTGAAAATGGTGACCCACACTAGGCCTTGCAGAGAGGCAGAGGGAGCCTATAGACCGTGTGTCATCCGTGTGAGCCCCCAGAAGCCCAGCAGGGGCTCAGAATGAATGTGCACACTTCCTGGGAACTGGTCTAAAGTCCTTGTCATCCTCTGAGGAAGTTATAAATCCCTGTGGCTGGCATTGAAGGATTTCTGGGGCTCCAGCTGAATCTTTTTCATTAAGGTATTATATTTCATCTTTGGGCTCTGCCAAAATGTTTTGTAAGGACATACAGGGAACAGAAAATATAAACAAGCATGTGCTCGTATTTCTCCTTTTGTGTTCTGTCACAGGTGGCGTGTGTGTGTGTGTGTGGTATGGGGACTTGAACCTAGGGTCTTTGTACTGAGTTACATCCTTATCTCATTTTTATTTTTGATTTTGAGACAGAGTTTTGCTAAGTCACCGAGTTGCCCAGGCTGGGCTCAAACTTACCATCCTCCTGCCTCAGCCTCCCAGAGTGCTGGTATTCCAGACCCAGCTGACCACTGATGTCTTTTTGACTGTTGTTGGTGTAGTCACCAGGTAAGGGACAGATCATATGCGTTTGAAAGTAGGATTTATCTTGTGTGTTGGGAATAAATCATGTAGCTAAAACTCTCTCTTGCAAGTGATATTAAAGCTTTCTTGTATCTCAGGTTTAGCGTTTTCCATGTTGTTGTTGAGTGCTGACTGTGGGCTTAAATGGGGAGCTCAGGGAAGCTTACATCCAGTCCTAGACGTCACTGCGCACTGAACACACAGACACCCTTAGAGCTGACAACACACTTAGGCAGGTAAGCCAGAATAACAGTCCCCTCCCTACCAGTATGGGCCCATTCTAATTTCTGGGGCATATGGAATGAAGGAATTACGTAATAGACTTCGGAATGGGGAGGTTATTTTATTCTGCAAGTGGACCCAATGTCACCACAGGGGCTCTTACCACTGAAAGAGGACGATACAGAGTCCCTCTCTACTTTGTCCTGCTTCTGAATCTGCCCCGTGTTCTATGCTATGTATCTCCTACGTCCTCTCCATCTGTCACCTTGTTCTCATCTCTCTCAGAAGATTTAGATGTCTAGGTGAAGGAGAAAGATGTAGAGAATTCTTGAACATCGCGACGCACACTAGGCCCTTTAGAGATGCAGAGGGAGCTCACAGGTTGTGTGAGAGATGCGAGGACCAGAGAAGAGGCAGGAGAGACTCAAAGTGGACGAGGGTCTCCACCTGGCTTTGAAGGTGGAGCACAGAGGAGATCATGAGCCGGAGAATGTGGGTAGCCGCTAGACACTGAGAATGGTCCTCACCTGATAGGTAGGAAACCGGGACCGCAGACTTCCAACAGCAGACAACATGATTCTACCAGCCACCTGGATGAGCAAAGATTTGGAGTCTGCCCTTAAGCATCTAGAAAGGAGCAAGATCCCGCTGACACTTCGATTTTTAGCTTAGCGAGAGTCTGGCCTCGAGAACTGTGAGATAATGAATATGCACTTTTGTAAAGGTGCTTAGTTTGTGGTAATTTATTATAATGGAAACAGAAAACTAATACAGTATTAAAGATTGGACAAAGCAACGTGCAATTATATTCCAAGTGATTAGTCTGGAAACAATTTGCCATTTGTGCAATGGCACAGAACAGGCTTGCTTCATGTGTTGTGTGTGTTTGTGTATGCATGTGTGTGTGTATGTGTGTAGTCAATCCAGTAAATGAGCCTTAGAAATATAATGGCAAATTGAATGACTCCAACAATTCACCCCTCCCTGTATGCATACTCCTTGCTGCATAATTCTGTAGCATCTCTTGCCAAGAATGGAGTAAGTGGAGTCTGTTTTCCCCAAGTAGATTTTGGACTTGGCTATGAACTACGCTTTAACTTCCGCCACCTGTCGCCCTCCCCTCCTTTGCTCGCTGACATCTCATTTTTGCTAAGAGAAGCCATACATTCGCATAGGCACACCTTTGTTTAACCCACCACTGTAGCTGAACATCTGATTGGTCCAAGCCAGGCAGGGCAATATAGCTCCTCTTGCATGAGGTAGGCTTGTGATCCAGTTTTGACCAAGGTCATATGACTTCTTCTGGAGGTTTGTGGGAAACTTTTCCTTGACCCTGAAAAGGAAAGAGGCGAGCCTGTCATTTCCTCCTCTGAACGCAATCACATGTGCATGTGATGTCTAGAACGTCTGTATCTATGTTGGAGCTGCGAGGAATCAGTGGGAAGGCAGCACTGATCCGCTGCAGGTGGTCACATGGAATCGGAAGGCTGTGTAGTCTTGGGAGCAATGGCTTGCATCTGGAATGTGCCCCAAAGGCTGCACGTGTTTGGATGTTGTGAATTAGCTGTGGGTTTCATATGCTGTTAAGCGGTGGCGCCTGCTCGGAAAGGCAGATCATCGGGGCTTGACCTGGAAGACACTGTGCTAGCTCTGCCCTTCCTCTCTCCTCCCGCTTTCTCTTGAGACGCTGCGAGTAGCTTCCTTCCTGCTAGGCCTCTGCCATGTGCTTCTACGTTGCCAGGTGCCCATGAATGGACTGAGACCTTCTGAAACTGTGAGCTCAAATAAACCTTTCCTCCTTTAAGTTGAGGGTGTTGAGTAGGATGTCCCAGCAACGAAAAACCAAACAAGACACGAGTACTGTTTCAGAGCCACCGAGTTTTGTGGAGCAGCTCCACTTTGTTCTGGTGACATATTGCCAGATCATTCTGAGTCGATGTTTCCATTTTTTGGAACTGAAAATATTTTCAAACCCCAATGTCCCTTTTCTGGTTAAGATTTCTCAATAATTTTTCTATGCTTGTCAAGATTAAAAAAAAAAAATCTTTGATGCGGCCAGCAAGTCCTTACCTCCCTGGGCTCCTCTCTGCTTCCCAGCTTTATCTCATGCGTTGTATTCTCCATCATCCTTGCTACATTTCTGGAATGTTCCTCTTGCTTCAGGACTGTGGCAGGTGCTCTGCCTCTGTTAGCGCTCTTCCCCACTTTATCTCGCCAGTGCTTTTTCTGCGCCGTTCCCACTTTTTAAACATCACTTCTTCAGGCGAGGATCCCCTGACGCCCCAAACAAATGACATTCACATGGGGTTGGCAAAATTATCAGCTCCAAGTCTTTACCCTTTTTTGTTTCCTGACCTGTTGGCGTGTGACATTGCGGTTCTTCTACCTGGGAGGTATGCTTCGCAGGCCCTTGACTTTGGGCATAACTTTGGGGCTTGCTTTTGGTCGATGGAAGCAGCAGTGGGTTGGTTTAAACTCAGACCCTAAGAAGCCTGAGGTGTCTTCTGTCGTTTTCATGAGAACGTGCCCTGGCTAGCCCACAGGTCCAAGGAAGACGAAATAGACAGGAAAGAGACCCAGATCCAACATGTCCAACCAAGATGCCAAACTAACCTAGCCAAGACCAGGTTAAAGGCAGTTGACCCGCCTCTGTCTAAGCAGAATGCATGCTTATCCTTGTATGCCACTGGGGCTATGTGGTTGTTGCACAGCACAAGCTGATATATAATGCAGTAAGCTAAAGTATGAATGCAAGTATTTTAGGAGTTTTGAGGATAACTGAGTCATGCACTGAGTTTTTGTTTTAATGTTTGTTTGTGTTTACAATCTGCTGGTATCAGGCCAACTAAAGAACAAAGAGGACTTAGTCTCTAAGCAGTCCTTCCCTGCTGCACTGTGCTGGTGAGCATTCTGGTACACTGTGGGGTGGAAATTGGCTCAACGATCAAGCAAAATAGTAGAAGAATTTGATTGCAAAGCAAGCCTATGCCGAATGCAAGAAGATCTTGTGGCAATCTCCATTACTGCCGTAGTGGAAACAATAATTTTGTTCCTGCCAAATAACTGAAGTTTATAGCATGCCTTGTTTGCACTGATTTCGTAACTTAGCCCTGGAAAGCCTTTTTTTTTTTTTTTAAGGGAGATCAAACTGTATTTTTTCCCTTCAAGTTTCAGATCTAGTGGGTGCTGGGGATAAGTTTTATTGAGTTCGCTGGCAGAGGGTAACTAAGCTTTGAATCGGAAGCATTAGAATGTTAAAGAGCCTAACCTACAAGTGTATGCCCACGGAACTAAAAGCTTATCTTGGAAGTGAATCCTTGGAAGGGTCAGTGCCGAATGCGGGCAGGAGCAGCCATCATGTCTGACTTGACGCAGTTTTGGAGCATAGCTCCGGGGGCCCCTGTGAGGACTAGAAATGGCGGCGGAAGCCTGGGAATCCCAGCCGCGGGCGCCTGTGGCTGAGCTTACGACTGGCAGGTGCAGCTGCCTCTATACCTCTGAGCAATAGCATTTGACGGATGGTGGAGATGGTGGAGATCCAGCATGTAGCAGCAGAAACCAACAGCACTGACAATAGCATCGTCTGCTGAACGCCGGGCGAGCTCTGTTGGTCTGCAGATGGAATTCTGTGTTTCTATCACGCTGGACAATGTAAGCCCAGGGGTCCTGTTGCAACAGGGTGAAACTCCACAAGCATGGGGCTTGATTTCCTGTCAATCTTGGGGGAAGGGGAGCTGGTTCTAACCTGGTTTGAGAAGAAAAAGAAAAATACTTCTAACTTGGTTGTGTGGAGGGTATGCCACCTGCCGGTCATGTGACTGGTGGCTGTACAAGCTTGATTGGTGGCACATCTTCAGGGGACAGTTCGTCTTCCTCTCTGGCTAGAAGCTCTTTCTGACCCCTTGGGGGTTTTCAGCAGAACACTGTCACGAACTTGGCAAGTGCAGCACACTGAGACATAAGTGTACAGGAGAAGCGATTTTCTCTTATCAGAGGACATGCTAGATTGAAGGAAAGTCACTGAAAAAAAATCACTTAACCATTTGCCTATTGAGACATTTTTGGTAAACGTGAGAGTGCTGATATCTGTTCCATACACTTATTTCAGTTCTTTTGGATATATAGTGAGGTTTCTGGCTCACATAACATTTACATTGTTAATTTTCGGTGGAGTTTCTGCATTGTTTTCCATAACAGCGTCTCCATTTGATGCTTCCCCCAACAGCAGGCAAGGGTTCTGATTTCTCCAGGCCCATGCCCACACTTGTTATCTTTTGTGATCGTCGCCAGCCTAACAGATACGAGGTGATGCTTCTTTGTGGTTTCGGTTGGTGTTTCTGTTTATTGACTTTGTTGAGCATCTTTTCATGTACCTGTTGGTCATTTGCCTATCTTCAGATGAATCAATTCTAAAGATCTGCGGTCCACCATTGTGCCCTTTGATGCCAGTGTGGAAAAATGGGGATGGGGCATGGATGGGCATTGATTCCAGAAACCCTAAGTCTTTAATATGTTATAGAATTTGGAATTCGTGTATATATATAAAATAAAATATAAAAATATTGTCTTATACATTTTAAACTGTGTGAAGACGGTAGATGTCATTAAGTGATCTTACCACAGTAAAAGTCAAACACATTATGTCAAATTCCAAGTTATCAGGACCTAAAGCAGATGATGACAGGTTCCCAGGTAGGGGACTTCACGGTTCACAGTTCCTCCCACCTGGGGGCTTGTGAAACCCAGGGGACGAGTTATCTGCTGTCAACTCTCCCAGCGTGCAAAGAGACTAGTGCAGGATACTAGTTACAAAATGCATGTCCTAGGGCGTGCAGGAGGGGAACAAAAAGAAAAAGTGAAATTATTAATGCAAAACAGCTTGCAAACCAGCTAGGAGAGCGCCGCTGAGTGTCTTAGAGATCAAGTCCTGGCAATCATCTTCCAGGGCTCTTGGCTCTGCCCGCTGTGCCCCTTGCTTTGCCCTCGGAATGAGCCCTCCTTTTCCTATGGAACATACTATAACATGCGTTCTAAGGTGAGTAGCTTTATCAGCTTTACACTTTTTTTTCTTGTGGTACTGGATCAAGCCCAAGGACTTGCATGTGCAGGACAGCTTCTCCACCGCTGAGCTACTTCCCCAGCCCATCAGCGTGCTTACTGCCAGCACTGAGTATTTCTGGCTTGGAAAGTCTTCTTTCATCTCTCTCTGTCCATCTCAAACCAAAACAATCATGTTGTTTCTCCTGGTGTGAATTTCCTCAAGGCCTTTGTGGGTCTTTGGTAGGGGTTACAGGGCTCATTCCATTATGACAGAGCCAGATTCACACATGTTTTCAAGATAAGCTCTTCTCTACGTTTGGCTACTGCTGAGATGGATGAAAGACATTGCCTTTACATTTACTAGAGCCCTTGTTATTTGAGAAGATCTGTAAAGGATACCCCTAGTCTCCTGGAAGAATGTCTGTGTGCGGTTGAGTACGTGGACTATTTTTTTGGGATCTCACTCTTCTCAACGAGTAACATTTAGATGAAATCAGAGATTTCAGTAGAAGCCTGTAGGGTCACACACTCCAACTTTTCTCTACTTCTCTCAAACTTTCAAGAGTCATTTTGGGCTTCCTTTTTTTCACCTCTTTGCATTGTGAGTGGTTAAGAAGTGCCAAAATCATCCTGGATCCTTTTTGCATAATGGTATTTCCCTCAGTTCATCTCTGCCTTCTATATGCTGTAAGCAGGAAGTACCTTCAATTTTTTGCTCAAGAATTTTCTTAGCTAAATATCTAGGTTTACCACTCACAAGTTACATTTTCCATGTGACTGCAGGCTACAGTTTTGGTATTTTGTCATAGCATAACAAAGATCTTCCTCTCTCCATTTCCAATAATACATTTCCCACTTTCTTCTCAGTTCAGTAGTCAGCATCAGCATTATTAAAGACAAAATTTCTATTATCTGTCTGTTCATGACATTTATAATTTCTCTATTGCATACTCGCATTCTTTTTTGGAAACTGGATCTGCCGTCTACATTAGTTTGCGTTCTTTCAATAGGCAGAATTTACAGAAATTATAACAAAAAGGATGTATTCATAAGGCTTACAAATCTAAGATAGTCCAAGATAGCGGCCTCCACATGCAAGAGCTGGAGTGCCTGATGGCTGGCTGCTTGGCTGCAAAGTAGGACTCTTGTCCGGAACTGCAGGACAGCTGGTGAGTCTGCTGCAGATCTCAGTTGTTCAAAGAACAATGGGAAAGACTGAAGACTCAAGATTGGCAACTGAAGATCAGCGACTGGAGATCAGTGATGGGCAGACAGGCACAAGTCGAGACTGGAGCGAATCTGTGATAAAGATCCGCAGCGTGTAGCAAGTTGGCATCTGTAGACAGTTGCTAAGGCGAGCACTTTCTCAGAGGAAGATGCTGTAACAATCATCCCTCTTCCTTCCTTTTAAACTGTTGGAGTTCCACTTGACCCTCCCACATCTGGGTGGGTGTTCATCCCTTATTTGCTGGCCCACAGATCACTTACACTCTAATCCAGGCTGGTTCTCAATTCCCCAATCTAGACATGGCTCCTAAACTCTCATCCAGGTGTGGTTCCTGATTGCCTCAAGTTGACATAATCTCTCCAATGCTCACACCATCTATAAACTAGTCCATGCTAGCCTACTATAGAATGAGACCTTGTGGAAGAAAAATGGGTTAGCTGAGGTCATTCCAGGTTGTTCTGTCCATCAAAAATCTTACATTGACTGTAGATGTATAAGTTAATCTCTTATGGCAAGATCAGCCATGCCTAGCGCAGATTAGAAGAGCACCTAGTTGGCTATAAACTAAATAAAAACTAATTTCTTTGTACCAGTGAGGTTTGTAGTTCCTTGAAATGTAAGATTATTGTAAAATGTATAACTGATACAGACAGATTTTGATTTTGATTCTTTAGATTCTTGTACTTGTGACCTTCTTTAGCAAGGGAGAGCTAATGTTTCAACCATAGAAAAACTCATGTGTGTGTGTATGTGTCTGCGTGTGCGTCTGCTTGTCTGTCAGTCTCTCTTCTTTCTCTCTTTTAGCTTAGGTTGCTTTTAGAGTCATCAAGCCTGTGGAATTTATGACTTATTTATTTCAGAAACACATATCATCTCTCAGAGTGATCTCATTAAAAATCTCCTTGTTGGGCTTAGGTACAGACAAGGGCATCCTCATTCTTTTCCTTTGGGGAGAGGCTTATGTCAGTACTTATAAGAAATTCTTCTCTCAGTCCTACTTTTCTCCAACTGTCCAGAGCCTTTTTATTTGTTTCCTTGAAGAGAGCACCTTGACAGAAACCTTAAAAACTCAACTGCCAACTCCTGCTTCTCTGGGTCAGGTCTCTAACATCAGCACCAAGGACAGTGCCACACACACAATGACCCCCAAATGCTAATTTAATGCATGAATATGAATGAAAGGGCTAGGTCATGCACGTGAGAGTGAATATTGCCAATATTTCTATTTTGTAGCGTGTGAATGCGTCCACATTTCAACAGATCTGTTAACTCTGTTAAGTTCCACATTAAAGATCCCTTCTTACAAATGCCCGGCGAGGTGAGATCCTAGTACAGTCCAGTCACTCAAAGCATTTTTGCTGGAGGAGGGAAAGAATGGAGCAAGTTTCACGTAACAGAGAGGTCTTCCCTGGTAAGGTCTCTCTAAAAAACTTTTCAACCTCAAAATCAAGGAGCAAAACCAGAATGTAGAATCTTACAAACATTCGCAACATCTGTACTTTATTTCTCCCACTTGTGTATATGAAGTGTCAACTCCGGCTCCTCTCTGGCCAGAACATCTTTAATGAGATTATACAGAGGAACAGCATGGGAGCGCTTTTCGTTCTAATTTTAAGGAAGCCCAGTGAAAATGTCTGACTCACCCAAGCTATTCGTGGGGAACAGTCACACTTTCATAAATTATAGAATGGGCTGTGAAGACTCCGAACACTCCCTTGCATCTGGTTTAGTGTCTTTCTAGATAAGAAATGAATCCAGCTTCTCCCTCTTTTCAATTATGACCATTACTCATTATTATTCACATTGCATAGCACGATTCATGTCTGGAGATCAAGAGAATAGAAGGATTTTTAGGGCAAACTGAAAATGAGAGAAAATAAAGAGAAAAAGACCGGGTACTAAGGATAAGTGGGTTTTTCCTTGCAGTGCTGGTAAATTGAGAGTCTAAATAATTTAGTAAGTATTGTGAAACTCTGGTAACAGACTAAGAGATGACCCGTGCTAATCTTACCACAGACTAAAGCCTGAAGGATAAGATTCTATGGAGGGCCCTTAAGGTATGAGCAGCCAGGAGCTGGAGGCAGAATGAGGGGGTCTTGGACATTCAGGATCCATCCTTAATGGGCAGAGTTTGTCTTACAGGGGATGAAAGTTCATAAAACATTAAGTATTTTTTCCTATATCATAGCTCAGATAATTATTCAAGAAATGTTTGTTCACCTGTAACCTTCAGCTCTGGACAAAGTGGACCTCCCTACCTGAATTAATACTGAAATTGACTAGGTAACGTGTTCGGGTTAATTGGTAGTGACTTTGATGCCAGCAGAGGCTGGACCGTGCTTGCCGATGTGGTTTCGCCTTCTTCCCTCCTGCTGTAGCCATGTGATGAGTTTGCCCTGTCTCATCTCCTTGTAAAGCGTGAAGAGTGTCTTAGTTATATTTTTGTTGCTGGGACACAAAACTCCAACTTTCTAATCCCGTTATTAGTCTTTCTGCATGGGCCGTCCCCAACCTGGAGTCATCTCGGTAGCATAAGCTTAGGTTTGATCTAAGTGGGGCCATCATGAATAATGAAGACATTCCCAGCTTTGGGGAAATTCCAAGAATTTACGAGGTGGGAAAAAAAATGCTGAAACTATAAATTTCGTTATAGTAAAAGATTCACTGGTATCAGTCCTCCTAAAACATTCCCTTTCACTTTGAACATACATACCCCATTGCTCTTGCCAATTTAAAGGCAGTTCTGGAAGTCCTTTGTGTCTTTAGCTGTGCTGTTGTGGCTGCCTTAACATCCTGAATCAATTAAAAATACATACCTTTTATGGTTGACCTTGAGGAAGAGCCACAGGTTACACAGTGTCAGATTCTGAGAATAAAGGACAGGAGAATACACTTTCATATTTTTCCAAATTTTCCCTCTCATCAGATGGCCCTCAGCAACAGCAGTCACCAAATTTTTTTATCATACCTTGCAAGTCCACCCACAAGAGAGGACTTCCAGAACTGCGTCAGAAAGTGGCAAGTCCAATGGTGTGACTGTGGTCAGAGGGAAGGGAGACATTTTGAGGAGATTGATGGTTATGTGTCTGTTACTATAATACATTTTTAGAAATGTAGGTTGTCACCACATAGTTTGATCATCCTTAATCAGCTTCTTCCCAGAAATAGCAAAGACTAGCCAAAGACTCTGCTATAGAATGTCACTCTAAAACTTAATTGCTCAAAATAGCTGATCTCTGATGACCTTGACCATGTTAGAGTCTAGGTCAGCTTCATGTGTTCCTCATTATTATGGTTTGAATCAGTGAACGTTCCCCCCAAACACCTCATTATGTGTTTGGCTGTTGTAAACGATGGCTTCCATGTGGTGCCAGGCTGGAAGGGGCAACTACTGGGGGCTTGATCCAGAAGGGATGGGTCATTGGGACCTGACTCGGAAGGATGTACACTAGTTCCGTCTTTCCTTGCTCACTCAGCCTCCCGTCAGCTGGGCTGTGAAAATCTTGTTTTCTGCTAGGCCTCTGCTATGTGCTGTCACCATTTTTTTCTTTTACATTTGAGGAAGTGGAAGCTCCGAGAGTTAATTATTCAAACTCCCAGCAAAAATTAGATGTGGCATAAGTGATTATAGACTTTGGCTTATTTATGAAACAGTAGCCTGGGTTCAGAGAAGTCAGAAAAGTTAATGAAGCACCCAGGGGGCAGTGACTAGGGACAGTTGCCGCCAATGGTAGCCTGAAGAGGTAAGAGACGAAAAGGGATCTGGTGCACCTGTTATAGTGGGGACCACCTAGAAAGCACAACTGTCTTCAACCATTTCAGGCCCAGTGGGGAAGGAGCCAGGGAGACACAGCCCCTGATATCACCCTCTTTTTTCTGATTGTTGTCCCCACCGCAACCCCCGCTTCCTACTGGCTGAACACAAACTGAATACAGAGGAAAAAGATCCCATTATTGTGTTTTGCGCTGTTCAATTTAGGAGGCAGAGAGTCAGGTGACAAAAGATTGTAGAGAGATCTGATCTGAGGGTAAACTCACAGTATCCAGACCAGAGAGGTTGTGTATTTTAGCTGAGGTTACACAGGTAAGTCAGTCGTGAATTCACATCTCATCCTCCTTGTCCTCACAGCCCCAACAGACTACTAACACTTACTGTATCTACTTGAGTATTTCTTGTATTCCAGTTTGTGTCATATTATTTTACATTTCTCTTCCTGTAGGACTCCTGTTAGAACATGAACTACCAAAAGACCAGGATTGTTTGTTATTTTTTTTATGACCCTGTGATACTGAGCCCCGTATGGCAAAAAGTGAGCAATTACCTTATTAGCCAGTGACCCAACAAGTGAGCCGGGGGACAGGCCAGGACCTGAAAGAGTGGGAGGAACCTAGAAAACTGCAAAGAAATGCTCTCCAGTTGGAAACATGGTAGCCATCCAGAACAGGGCTTGGTGACAGCGTGCTCTCAAGCGTAGCCTCTCTCAGCGAGGTGGGGTATTAACTGCAAGGACGGAGAAAAGGAAGTGAGCACAGACCTTAACACTTCAAAGGAGAATTGCCTTAACAGTGGTGTGGGTCCTCAGATCTGTGAGGGCTCTGTGAAGTGAGGAAATCTTGGGTTGACTTTTAAAAACCAGTTGGAGATCCAAGAGGTGATTGTATGTGTGAACTGAAAAATAAAGCTTAGCGAGCCACAGCTGCAAGTTTGGGACACAAATAAGGACAGAACCCTAAGAAGGGATTGGGCAAGTATTGTTTCCATAAGGCAGGTGGCAGGCACTTTATCTATGGTTTGGAAACTTGAGTGAGATATTCTCTTTTGATTCTGAGTTTGTGGAGCAAATCATACTAATTAACTTACCTCCATTGATCCTTCCAGGGGTCCCTATTTCTCCTGATTGTGACTATCCAGTTTAGTATGAAGTTGAACATTTTCCTAGATATATCTTAATTTAAAAAGTTTGCATTTTGGGGGATTCTGAGAATATTTGAAATGTGTCCATGGGCCTTATGACCATTTTCTTTAGGAAGTGAACAAAATTAATATGATCTTTGCCTTACCAATTAAGAAATGCAAATCCAGAGTAGTCAAATGACTTGCTTTAAGTCACATAGCAATTTGAGGTCTGGTTCAAGATTGGAACCACTGTGATTTGGATCTGTAATGTCCCCCAAAACCTCATTTGGATGCTATGAAATACCTATGGAAACCATGTGCTGTTAAAAGGTGGGGTTGGAAGGGGCAGATACATGATGCTTGACCCGGAAGGGGAGGAGCATTGGAACATGACCTGGAAGAATATATGCTAGCTCCACCCATCCTTGCTCACTTGGCTTCCTGTCTGCCATTCTGTGAACAGCTTTCCTCCAGTTTGGCATCTACCGTATGTTTCTACTATTGGCAATCACCCCTGAGTGGACTGAGACCTGAAAATGTGAGCTACAATAAATCTTTGCTCCATTAGTTTGTAGCTGTGGGGTGTTCTGTCCCAGCAACAAAAAAGTAACAAAGGCACAAACAAAGGTTTCCTGAGTCCTTGTCATACTCTTTAGAATGCAGTCAGCATCCTTCCAGCCCAGAGGATGTACCTTTGCTGAGACACACTGCTGTAATGTGAGATGCGGCTTCCGGTCCAGATTTTTGAAGAGGAGTTGTGGCTGGAGGAGGCTGCACTGCAGTGAGCTTAATTTCTTCATCCATAACCTTGGTAGACTCGCCAGTCCTTGCAAGCACTGAGAAATTGCCTTGTCTGAATTTTTCATTGCATTACTATGCTCCCAATCGATATGTGAAGCTCTATAGTCCTCTTGTCCTCGGAAGAGGATGCTTCAGAGGATATTTGTATTCCAACAGTGCTCGGCATTTGTTTGCTGGGAGATGTGTCAAGAGCCAGGACTGGCCAGAAGACAGGAGACTCTTCCATTGTGCTTGCTAGATGGCTCTTTGCTGTGTACACCCCTACCACAGCTCACCTCATTTTTCTCCTTAAAAGGCAACTGGAAGTGTTCTTAAGACTTCTTGGTGTGAGAGAAATTTGTCTTTGGTAGTTTTTTGCCTTCTACTTAGACAATTGCCATAGTCTAGTACTCTTAACCTCTTCCCAACATACATCTCTCTTTTTTTTTTTATCACTGCTAAGTGACATTTGTATCGGTGTTAATAATGGACTACAGCTTTATATGTTCAATTTCATGGAATGTTGGGTTCATGGGAAGTATCAATATTGATGCTGTAATAGTGGGGTAACAGACAATGGGACAGGCATGGACAGATGCTTCAGGATCAGGGTAGCTCCTAAATAGCATCATGTAGCTTCCCTCCCCCACTTTCCTTCTACACATAAAAAAGACCTTATTTTTTGGTTACATGGTCATGGCTTGCTCAGCGTCCATCACAGGTTCTTCTGGAATCATCCAGAGGCTGAAAGGCCAGAAAATATAATTTCTACACCACCAATGAGGTCCAGCAATATTTAGGTTGGATCAATCAGATGACTTTGTGCAAAACCTTAACTTAGAAATGAATGACATGGGAAGAAAGTGGCATGAAAAGAGAGGAAAAGTATGGGGAAATCTTTTTTTGCCAGTGGGGATGGCACTGAAGGTGACATGTTTGGAGCAAGTCATGTTCGTTCGGTAAGGAGTGGAGGAAGGAGTTTGCTGATCCAGTTGAAATAGTTCTTCTCAGTCTAGCACTTTTTCCTTTGGGATACCCAGTGATTTTGGAAGCACCAGATTCCCTGACCAAATCCCTTCCTAATGACACCAGCTAGTGTGAATTCTTTTCTGCGCACCCAAGCCCTGATGAACCTAGTAATTGGCGTCAGGACAATAGGGAGCAGGTTGTCAAGGCAGTGCCATTCTGGGTTTGACTTCTGACCTAGTTGGGTTTGAAGACACTGTGGGCCCAATTGTACATTTCTGAGTGAACTTCAAGTTTTTTTAAATTATAAATTTAAGCTGGATAAATAAAATGAGAACAATAGAGTTTCTAGCATATTGTAAATATTAATCTAGATTTCCACCTATAACAGCCACATTGTTCATTTAAGCATGTCCAGTATAATCCAGCTGTCATGTTGATTTTATTACTCTTAATCACCCACTTTTAGAAGTTTCCCGAATCTTTAATAGTTAGAAATACTGTAATGTTTACATTTTATCCTTGAATTTGTATTCTTCTCCTCACATATAGCATAAATTATGTTCTCATGGTATGTGTTTTCTATACAAACATCTTTTGTTTTATCTAATATAATTCTCTGCCAAGGAAGGGATTTATAAAATGAAATTAAAATTATTTGGTATTTTCTGTGATCATGAAAGTCCTCAAATTTTTGAATTTCCTTATGAATTTTTATTCTTGTAATTATTAGTCTATTTAATGAACCAAGGCAATGTAAACATATTACACATTAAGCAGGTAATTGTTGAACATAAAAGTTTGGTACTGTTGAAAACATTTTTCTGAATGAGATGGATAAAGTCAGTTTTTTTTTCTGTTTATTATGTCTACATGAATGAATATTTTTACTAGAATGAGATGATTTCAGCATAATTCTGTTCCAATATTTCATTTATATGCACACACACATATACATATAACTACTTGAGATTACTTTCATAGATTAGTAGTGGAAAAAGAGGGAATTCTGATATATTCGTCATTTAATCCTTTGGACCTTTCCCAAATAAAGTAGTTATTAAAACAATTTTAATAATTATTAGAAAGTTCTAATCATCCCCCTTCAACTTTTTAAAATAAAACAGTAGAAACTTCCTGTTTTCTGTAAACAGAAAAAAAGAAGAAAGCTTTGCCTCATCCCCAGATTCATTGGTGTTTTCTCAGTTTCTGGGAAATGTACCGGATGCTTTGCCAAGGCTTAGAAATGGCTATTAATTATACCTACTTCACCCTCATTTAAAGACACTCTATGTAGCCTTATACTTTAGAACCGGATGGAAGAATTAAAGAAATACTTGTAATTTCAATACACTAACTAATATGTTTTTGTGGTAAAATCTTCTCATTTTATTGTGTAATTTTAAGATTTTTTAAATCAAAATCCTAGAGCTGCCGACTCCATACATTCAGTTTAGGGAAAACACTTGCCATATGGTCTCTAATTGGCAAAGCCATTGAGTGTTCATGATCAAATTAATGAGACAAGTTAAACTTAGTTTCTATCAAAAGTGCCCTGATTTGATTTTTTAACTCAAATAAGCATGCTATTATGTATTCCTATGAAGGCCATTCTGAATTCCTCTGTCTCAGCTAAATGAAAAAATAGGGCAAAGCATGTATGTTTATTGGGAGCTTGCCACCTGAGTGACATCAGAGGCTACCACCGTCAACAACTAAGTTATGGGCCTTTGGCTTACTTTTCAAGGAACTTTCCAGAAGGGCTGCTGCATGATTTACCAAGAGCTAGGGAGTACAAATGGTGAGATCATCCTACTGCATCTCTCCTCTCTACCGTGTGTGAACACACCCCCACACGAGCCACTGTTTCAAATGCCATAGTCATTCCTTACCCGTGCTCATGCAAGATAGGAGAGATATTGGCCTTGATCCACCTTGGACTGGTAAGGCTTCCTGGTACAAATACTTGAAATTATGTCTTTTGCTGGTACACCAAAATTTTCTAGATGCTAGGTCAATGCATAAAATATTGACTTTTCTTTGAAAAGTAATTAGGAATGAGAAGGTAGAAATGGAAAACAATCCTGACATCCCACCCTAAGTAGATCAATTTTATGAAAGTTTTCAAGAAAGATGAGACACTAGCCATTGGCTCCCTTAACACTATACTATCCATATCTGTGAAAAAGAATGATAGATATAACTTAGTTTTCAAAACTTCTGGGATATGTGGGGTTCTGTTTTCCACAACTGGAATGTGGCCAAGGGGAATATTCAGAAATTCAATATTTAGAAACTTTACCTGCAATACTGCAGATGCTGCTGGGCATTGCTGCACGACACAATGAATTGGGATGCAAACAGAGAGCAGAAGAGCCTTGGGGGTGGTCTCTCTCTCTCTCTCTCTCTCTCTCTCTCTCAAGATTTTTCTCTGTAGCCCAAACTGGTCCCAAACTCACTGGTGTAGACTGGCCTTGAACACAGGACGATCTGTCTCTCTCAGCCTCCTGAGAGCTGGGATTACAGCCATGCACCACCACACCCAGCTTTATTTGGTGCTGGGGAATTGAACTCAGGGCCTTGCATCTGCAAGGCAAGTGCTTTAATTGCTGTGCCATTCGTCCAGTCCCTGACCCCTCTCGTCTCACCTGAACCCTTTTTACTTTGACAGCTCCTTCATAATCCCGTCACCTCCATCACAGCGTGCTACGGGCCCATGGTCTTGTGAAAACTCGACTGATTCTTCCGGGGTAACGTACTATTCTGTTTTATATTCAAGTTGTTTTTCTTCTATTGACTTGATTCTTCCATGTTTATAATGGGTCCTGAGAAAATATTTAGAATCATAAGATGTCAAAAGTGCCTGGAAACTGAAATACTGTGTAATCTGAGGATCTCGGTGTACAGATGAGGAAACTGCAGTGCCAAACAGGAAAGTCATTTGTCGCAGGTGACTACACTCACTGAAATGTTTTGACCTCCTGTGGTTCTGCTCTTTCTCAATATCTCTAACATTTTATTCTTGGTAGCTTCCAAAACTAAGACCCAAGTACACCTATTATAGGTATGTATCTTGTTTTGATGTAGTATCTTGGGATAGTAAGGTCCCTTGCCCAGTAGTTACAGCCATGTGATGCTTAGCCTCAATATAATTTGGTGTAGGGTGCAGAGGTAATTTTGGTATAGTGTGGAAGGAGATATAACTAGGGTCAGATACTGAGCAGATATGGCCTATTACATTATGTGGTTCTAAATAGGGAAGAAAAAAATATTGAGTTAACAATGACGGTTACTTAATACAATAATATTTCAGAACCTTTGCACATTGGACTTTAGAAATGGTAGCACTATTATAAACAGAAAGTAGCTGTCATCATTTAGAAACACAATATCGCAATGAATCACTTGTCATTGTTGGAGGCTGCTTCTCAGTGGACAAGGCTGGACCCGTGGACAAGTGCACTGAACTGCTGGGCAAATACTGGATGTGCCGGGTGGTGATGGAACGGTGTGTGCAGGAATTTTATTGTCTGTGGAGGTGAGAAGCCTGGGCCGAGTGGCGAGGCTGGACCATCTCAGGACGTAGCCCTTGGCAAGAAGACAGATCTGGGGAGGTCTTGAAATCAGAACCTAGTAGGTCTGGATGAAGGACAGCCTAGAGAGAAAGGTCAGCATCAGGCAGATCTCTGAAGCTGGGGAAGAGCAGCACCTTAACTAAGGTGGAGGCGCTGCTCAAGTAAAAAAATCCTCAAGATCCAGTTACGGAAAGATAAATAAATCATTGTCAAGATGATAGGGCGAAGTGACTCGAGGGCTGAATACGTAGGTGGGTGTGGGGGTTTCGCCACCACACAAGGGCAGGGGAGAGGAAAGGTGAGCGTGCGGCTGGGCGCCCTCGTCGCAAGAGTACCAGACCCAGCCGGGAGTCTGTCGAAGCAGGAACTCACTTTATTCAGGAAGTACAGAAGCTTGTATAGGGTAAGGAGGGGAGAGCAGGTGGTTTGACGTGATGTCTGCGTAAGCGGGCGCTAAGCCAATCAGAGAGATGTCCATGCAGGCAGGCGCTGGGCGCTCGCAGCAGTAGTATGGGGATCAAGTGCGGTCCACGAGGGTGGAAACGGCTTGGCCCAATCATCTTCCTTGGTAAACACCCAAGGTGGCCGCCCCTGGGACTTCCTTCCGGCAGGTGCCTTCTTAGATATCACCCCACAGTTGGGAATGGAGGTGTGAATCTTTTCTTTAAATTGACCAGCTTTGTTTAAAGTTGACCAGCTTTGTAACAAGGTAGGTTGACGGGGGAAAGGGGAAGCGGCCTGAATTCTCCATATCTCCTTATACTTTCAGCCCTTGCGATGTAACGTTACAGTTCTTTTGACTAAAAGGATGCCACAATTTTTCTACCTCTTGAGAATCTGGGCCAGCCTGTGATCTGCTTTGGATATAAGAATGGACATAAATCATGATGCTGTGTAGGTCTGTAACTTAAGAGGCCGTGCAGACCTCAGCTTTCTTGTTTGAGATCCTACTAGCTGCCATCTGGAAAAGCTTGTGTTGCCTTATAGGAGCAGAGACAAGACAGCCTAGTTGTACCACTTGAGCTTAGATAATCCAGCAAATCTGATTTGCTTCTGGCTACAGATACTAAAGGGACCACCCTGCTGAGCTTAGCTCAAATCACTGCTCCGTAGAAGCATAGCCAAATAAATGGTTATTATTTTAATCCGTTAGACTTGAGGTGACTTGCTACACAGAAATAATTGAGACAACAATCCTGGGTAAGTTAACTAGCTATTTTGTGCCTCAGTTTCCTTACATAAAATGAAGATGGTAATAGTGCTAGCCTGACAGAATTACTTGAGAGGATCTAAAGAATACTGCTCAAAGCCTTTGAAGACACTGCTTGATAATTATTGCTCAATAAATGTTGTTGTTGTTCTTGTTCTTGTTATTGCTCGCTTGGGCCTGAGAAGGGTTATAAGGTAGGGTGTGGTGGCACAAGGGGATCCTTAAACTCCACCCCCAGGTGTGTAACTCCAAGATTTGCAGGGAGATAAGTGGCTCAGTGAGTGTATCTATGGGGAACAGGGACTAGGGAGAAAGCCAGCCGGTCATTGCGATGAGCACGGTTATGTATTTATAAGGTTAGTGAATCTTGGTTCCTACGTTGCACGGCTTCAGGAAGCAAGGCATACTTGTTTTAAGAGTTTCTGTGTTCTTAACATAGAAGCTATGTGAAGCTGTTATAAAATTATGGAATTCCAGCCTTCTATGAGACAGTAAAACCTATTTTAGAGAAGCAGCCGAAGGCGATTTGTACTAGTTGTGCTTGAACTATTTCTAATGAGCCGTTTTTGTTCAGCTTAAGAATTTTCCATCTGTTGATAGCTCTGTGCAGGTGCAATAAAGTACAATTCAGCTTGCCAGACTAAAATATTATCCATTGAACACTGCATGGGTTTTAATCCAATGCAAGAAATTCATTGTCAAAGCCTAGTAAATATCAAGCTGTGGTGGGACAATCGTGACTCCATCCAATTTTAAAATTCATTTTGGCCTCAGCCTCCAATTTATGAGCCAGCTGTAAGCAACAGCGGCAGAATTTGGTGCCAGCTCTCATCCAAGTGAAATCTCACCCTCCATTTAGGTAATTAAGGAGCCTCCGACTCAGTTCGGGCTAAGATTATGTTGTCACCCATTGCTTTGAGGGATTGAAGACTCTCCATTGGGGAACTTGAAGTTTGTCTGGCAACCTCAACTTCCTGATTACTGGTTCTAAAGCTTCTGTCATTTGAACTTGACAGATAAAATGTATATCAGGCACTGCAGGGACATTGGGGTCAACAAAGTGGCCATGGCTGGGCGATTGGCTACAGATTCAGAAGAATCACCGTGTCGTTTCTAACCAGAGAATTCCTGCGGCACTTCTGCGCACCCTGTACGTGGCCAGGGTTTATTCCTCCTGTTTAGATGACCTGATTTCTTCCCATTCAGATGAACAGTGGGGTCGGTGCCTTTTTCATTAGACTCATTTCTCTGAAACTTTTGAATGTTCAAAAACTTTTACTGTTTAAAGATTCACTTTCAGGAACGTGAATTACTGGCTGTGTGTTTGATTTGGTAGGTCTGGGGTAGAGATCTAGAATCTGAATTTCAACAGGGTCCTTGTGTGTTCTGATGCACGTAGAAGACATTGAAGATATTGTCCCTACACAGAATTCCTCTGTGTCTGTGAGAAGAGAGAAGGCTGTGTGTGGCTGTGGGGTTCTTGTACTTAGAACCCCTGCACTGAGCTCAGCAGGTCCCACACTCAGCGCTAGGCCCTCCCTGTGTGGCCTTGGCTTACAGCTATTCCCACCTCATTCCCAGCCATGACAGGTTTACTTTTCCAGCCCCGATACAACTTCTCAGGTCCCAGCGATGGGCCAACTGATAATGACAACTCTGACTCCCAGCAAGGATCTGTCCCCTTAACCTATTGCCCACCTGCCTGTTGTCCCAATCTGCCAGGCAACTCTGTTTTGTCCTCTTCTGCCCAATCCCCAACTCACATGACAGCTAAACAATGCAATCCCTGATCCTCATGCCGGGAATTCACCCACACGACATAAAAGCTCTGTGCACGCCGTAATCAGCCCCTTTGCTCCTTCTCTAATCTTAGTTTTTCTTAGGCCTTCTTACCTTTATGTCCACTATGGCTTGGATCTGGAGTGTCCCCCAAAAGCCTCGTATATTTGGAATGTGTGCTGTTGGGAAGTGGGACCTGGCTAGAAGGGGCAGTTGCACGGGGTTTGACCTGAAAAGATTATGTCGACTTGCTAAGACTGGGGGGACACCCAGGGCAAAGCTTTCAAATGTGTGTTGTTGACTTGTAGTCCAGAGAGTGAGGGAGCAGTAGCCACCTTGGATGTGGCGGGGCCTAGCTGGTAGTTTCCTTGGAGTAATTAAAGGAAGGAAGAAGAAACATTGTCCCAGCTTCTGCTGGGGGAAGGCTCTGGCCTTTGCCTGGGTCTGCAGACATCCACTCTGCTTCTACTCGGTTGGTTTCTGTCTGCAGTGCTTGGAGCTGCTCTCCAGCTGCTGCCGTACGCCTTCACCATGGCTAGCTGCCCATGAGTGGAGTGTGGGAGGCCTTCTGAAACTGTGGTAAGATAAATCTTCTCATAAATTGTGGATATCAGGTACTCTGCCAGGCAATGCCTCACCCTTCACCCCTTGCTTATGCCCTTTATCCCTTATGCCTTAGCCCTGTGCCCTCTACCTGGCCTAATGCCTGGACCTGTTAGCCAGGTGTAGGGTCATGGGGCGGGGTGCTTATGCCTGGACTAGATATCCAGATGTAGGGTCATGTGGGTGATAAACATTCCTCCAACTTCTCTTGCTGCTGGTCATATTTTAGGTTCTACCAGGCTCCTTCTTTGACCTAACAGTACCGGTTCTCTCTGCTTGCCAGACTTACGTAAGAACCACAGTAAAGTCTTGCATACATTGGTATTTACTGTATGTGACTTATTCTCCCTTATGAGTGCTAAAGTTTATGCTGACTCATATAAAATTTAGGTGTGCATTAATTTATGCTACAAAAAGTTAAGGACGTATTGGTACACAGCAAATGGAAAGCAACAAAATTGTTAAATTTTTAGCAAGAGTAATCAAGGAAAAGAGAGAGATGACACAAATACCAGTATTACAAAAAAGTAAAAGGATGTTACCGATCTAACAAATATGTATTAATGCCTTTTTAAATTTTCTACATTTTCTGACATCTAGAGCTTTGCTAATCCAGGAATGACTTCTCCCTCTCGGGGTTAGCCAGTCCTGAGGTTAGTAAAAGATTGCAAGTGCTCCTTCTACGTACAAATAAATGAAAGGGACACCCACCCCCTCCACACTCTTTAATTGAGCTCTGGCAGAGCTCTGGCAGACCGAGAAAACATTTCCCTGCTGAATAGCCCCAGTGCCGGATGCCACACAACTCCGGGCAGCCCCTCTCCTCTGGACTCTGCTGGAATTATGTAAACTAACCAGTGATGAACCTTCTTAGTTTTAGATCCCATCTTACCCATCCTTTTCCAGAGAAATCACACTATTCACCCCCATTTTCCTCTGCTCCTGACCTACCGTGGTCTATCTCTGTGTGGTTCTGTGTGGTACAAGGTTCCTTCTTCTTCTAGAGGGATTGTGATACAAACCTCTTTCATGATTGCTTCTGTATCTGCTTGTTTTATTACATCTGATTAAAACAAAGAAATTTTCCAATACATCAAAGCATGTTTTCTAAAAAGGTCCCACGTTTAACATTGGGTTGCATATCCAGGTTGAAAAACTCAATAAGGACACAGCGGACTTGAATCACATGATAGACCAAAGAGGCACATGGGGAGTATACAAAAGTTCTACCCAAAAGCAGAGGAATGCACTCACTTTTCAAGCACACATGAAACATCCTAGAGGATAGAACATATGTTTAGACTAACAACTAAAATGTCTTTACAAATGTTATGGTTTGGATCTGGAATGTCCCCCAAAAGCCTCATGTATTTTGATGTAGTGCGATAACAGTGGAACTCTGTGTTATTGGGAGGTAGGGCCTGGATGGAAGGGGCAGATGCTTGGGGTTTGACCTGGAAAGGTTGTGTCAAAATGTTGACACTGAGGGTTGTACGAGGCAGAACTTTCAGGTGTGTGTTGTTGACTTGTGAGCGAAGAAGTGAGGGAGAGCACACACCCTGGACTTGGGGAGAGGGCAGTGCCAACTCGAACTAAGTAAAGGACGGAAGAAAAAACATTGTTGCAGTTTCTTCCTGGGAAAGCTCTAGCCTTGCCTGAGTCTCTAGACTCACTTGGCTCCAGCTTCACTAGGATTTCTATCTGTGATGGGGTGAGCAGCTCTCTGGCCTCTGTCATGAGCTTCTGATGTGCCTGGCTGCCTGTGAACAAACTGTGTGAGACCTTCTCAATAGTGAGCTAAATAGTGAGCTAAACAGTGAGCTTCAATTGGAGATGTCGGGTATTCTGTCCCAGTAACAAATGAGTAACTAAGACAAAAAATTGAAGAAGATTTGAATTGTATCAAGTATTTTCTCTGGCTACAGTGGTATGAACTAGAAATTAGTAACAGGAAAATGGCGGAATTCACAAAATTCAGAAATCAAACACATTCTTGACTATTCAGTGAATCAAAGAGAAATCAAAAGAGAAATCAAAAGAGAAAATGGGATGCAACTTAAGAGAATGACAAAGCAGAACAAAATAAAACTTATGGAATGAAGCAAAATCAGGAAAAGGAAGGAGGTTCATTGTGATAAAGGCCTATTTTAAAAATCAGAAAGACCTCAAACAACCAGCCTAACCTTTCATCTTAAACTAGATGAGATCAGGTGCACTCAGGGTGGTAGGGCCAAAGACTAATATTAAGGAACTAGAAAACAAGACGAAACTAACCCAAAAGTTACTAGAAGATTATAAAAAATTAGAACAGTGCTAAGTGAAATAGGAACAAAAATGACAATATTGGTGAAATTAGGCTTTTTGAAAAGACAAAATTGATAAACAGATGATCTAACAAAGAATGGAACTTAGATAAACGAACATTAGAAATGAAAGAGACACCACAGCTGGTCCCATACAAGTAAAAAATATCACAACGGACTCTTATGGACAATTAGATGTCAAAAGGTTTGTTAACCCAGAAGAAATGGAGAAATTCCTAGAATGAGCCATAAAGAAAATATAAACAGATCAAAAGCAAAGATAGTGAATCAGTAATCAGAAACAAGGACAAGGCCAGGAATCATTGGTTTTGCTCATACGTTCTATCAATGTATAAAGAAGAATGCCAAGCCTTTTTCAAACTTTTTGAAAAATTGAAGAGGTGGGAATACATGCAAACTCATTTTACAAGGTCAGCGTTACTCTGATACTGAAGGCTGCCAAGGACACAAGTAAAGAAAGCTACAGCCAGTATTACTGATGGGCACAGATGCAAAAACGCTCAACAAAACACTAGCAGACCCAATGCAACATTTTTGTCAAAAGGTCACACAGCGTGATTCAGTGGGGTTTAGCCCTGAAGTGCAAGGATGCTTGAACATGCGCAAAGCAATAAATCTGATGTGATGCATCTGATGTGATGCATGAACAGAACAGAGAATTAAAATCACAGAATCACCTCAGTAGATGCAGACAGCATATGACAAAATTCAACATCCCCTCATGGTAAACATACGGACCAAACTAGGCATAGCAGGAATGTACCTTAACATAATAAAGACCACACTGGTCAACTTCACAACTGCCATTTTAATAAATGAGGAACGATTGAAAACCCTCTCTCTTAAGATCAAGGACGAGGCAATACCCACTCTCACCACTTTTATTCAACATAGTACTTGAAGATTTAGCCAGAGCAATTAGAAGAAGAAATGAAAAAGTCAACCATTTTGGAAAGGCAGAAATCGACTGTTTCTGTTTGAAGATGACATGATTTTATACATAGGAAATGCTAAAGATGCCGAAGTAAAACAAAATAAAAAACGACAACAGAAAAACAGCTATGAGACCCAGGAAGTGTCGAGTAAGTTGTGGGATGCAAAATCAACATAAAAAAGTCAGTTGCATTTCTACACATTAGCAATGAGTTACCCATAAAGAAAATTACAGTAACAAAAGCAAAAACTTAAAATACATTTGATAAAAGAGGTGAGAGGTTTCTACATTGACCACGATATATTGAGGAAAGAAATTAAAGAAGATACAAATAAATGGAAAATGTTGCCATATTTGCATATTGGAAGAATTAGTATTGTCGAAATGTCTACACTACCCAAAACAATCTAAAGGCTCAATATTTATTCCACAAAAGTCCCAACAGTAATTTTTACTGGAATAGATAAAATGATCCTAAAATCTACCTGGTAAGGGAAAAGATCTAGTATATGCAAAATGACCTTGACAAAACAGGTGTCATGGAGACAATATTTCCTAAGTTATAATATAAAACCATAATAAAAAATAAAAAATAGTACTGACATGAAGGCAGATATATGGATCAACAAAACACAGTAGACAGCCCAGGAATAAATTCACACATATTCAGTCAATTGGACTTGGACAAGGGTTTTGAGAAGCATAACAGGTAAAATAATATCTTCAAATATTAGAAAAAGTGCATATCCATGGTAAAATTAGAACAAAATTGGGTCCTTCATTTACACTATACAAAAAAAAAAAAAACTAAAAGTGAGTTAAAGACTCATACATAAAACTTGAAACTGTAAGCTTTCTGGAAGAAGACAGAGGAAAATTTTGTGATCCTGGTCTGGGCAATGACGTCATAAAAATCGCAGCAAAGTCACAGGCAAACTAACACAAGCATAGACAGAAGGGATTACATAAAACTGAAGAACTTCTGCACAGCAAAGGAAACAAGAAGCAAAAGGCAACCCACAGAATGGGAGAAAATGTTTGCCAAACATATTTCTGATCCATGATTAATTCCCAAAGTATAGAAGAAATTCCTTACATAGAAATAAACAGAGATAAACATCCCTGTTAAAAATACACAAAGGACGTGAGTAGGCTTTTCTCCCGAGAAGACATGCAAATGGTCCACATGGCTATGAAAAGATGCTTCACATTACTGATTATTAGGGAGATGCAAACAAAAATTATTGGGGAGATGCAAATAAAAACCACAAAAAGATACTATTTCACACCTATCAGAATGGGTAACAGATACTTAAGAAGCTGAGCGCTGGCAAGGATGTGAAAAAATTAGAACTCTCTCATGTGAAATGGTGTAGCTACTATGAAAAACAGTAGGGAGGTTCTTAAAATATACAAAAACAGAACTCTGATGGGATCGAGCACTCCCACTTGGGTAATATTTGAAGATACTACCAAAAGAACTGAAGTCAGGATCCCAGCTTTCTTGTGTTTACTGCAGCGTTATCCCCAGAGGCCCCAGGACTGAACAACCTGAATATTTGTTTATCAATAACTGTATGGGCAAAGAAACCGTAATGCATACATACAGCAGAATGTTGTTCAGCCTTTTTTAAAGTAAAGGAAATTCTAGCATTTGCAGCAATGTGGGATGAACCTGGAAGACACTCTGCTAAGAGAAGTCAGTCAGTCACAGCACACATGGTACATGATAGTCAAGCTTAGAGAAGCAGGAAGTAGAAAGGTGATTTCCGGGAGGAAAGGGGAGGGGGAAGGAGGAGTTGCTGCCTCATGAGGACAAAGTTACAGTTACACAGATGAATGCGTTCTAGGCATCTTTTGTAAAACATTGACTGTAGTTAACCATAGAGTGTTGCTCACTTAAAATTTTGTTGCAGGGTAAATTTGATACGTGTTTTACACACACACACACACACACACACACACACACACACGCACACACACAAAGAGACACAAGGAGGAGACTTCTGGAGGTGATGCATGTATTTATTACCATGGCAAGGCATCATGGGTGTATATACATGTCCCAGCTCTTCAAATTACAGTTCTGCGGTGTGTAAATTATACCTCAATAAAGCTATAAAAATACCATGAGAAATGTTATGCCAATAAATGTTTTAATTGAGATGAACATGATCTAAGAGAAACCTAATTTATAAAAATTGACATAAGAAGAAATGAAATGACCCTATCCCATCTAATTAAAGAAATTAAATGCGTCATTTAAAAATCTTTCCCTAGGGCTGGAGGAATGGCTCAGTGGTTAAAGAGCTGGGCTACAGAACAGTACCCTGTCTAAATAAATAAATACATAAATAAAATAAAAACATTTAAAAAATCTTCCCCTAAGGAAAACTCTCCATCAAGATAACTGTACTCTGGAATTCATCCTATCTTTTTAAACCTAAACAAATTTTAAGCAGGTTGCAGAATCATAGCTCAAGAGATGATTCTACTTAATTTCCCATTTTATTGTTTTGGCTAGTCTAGTTGTGTCTATAAAAATAGAGCATTAAAATCATATTGTAAATTAAATATGAGCGATTGTAATGATGTATTGACTTCATATTTTATTATAACCAAAAGGAGTCTAAATAAAATTAAATATTTTTCACAGATTTAGATCTGAATTTAACTCCTTGATTAATCAGTAAAAGTCTTGATTTCAATATGACATATCATTAAGCACCAATTAATTTGTAAGTAAAAGAATCAGCTTTGTTTAAATTCACTACCAAGTGTGCACTTAAATTTAAAGAGCTTACTCAACTTGAAATAATCTATGTAGGCTCAGTTTAAATTCTTTTTAAAGAGAAGCCTCATGTAACCTTGTGATTAAGTTCCAGTATCATTAAAAATTGTATGAATCAAGTGTCTTCAGTAAGCTACACAGGTGCTTCTTATAGAACAAAATCTAATTTATATAATTATCGAGTGACTTTGTTAATATTAATGATGTTAACATTATACTAGTTCACTTTTACCTATGCATATGTTTCTTTATGCCGTTTACACATAGGTAGGTTTTAAAAATACACACATCCTATGTGTGGTGGCATTATGCACATAATAGGACTTTAAAGCAATATTCATCTCCTTAATTTTTTCTTCATTTATTCCTTTCCTTCCCTCCTTCCTTTCTTTGAGGAGCTAGGTATGGAATTCGAGGCCTCATGCATCCGGGCAGGTGCTGTAACTCTGAGCCACTGGCCCAGCCCTCGTGTTCCTTTAACTACTACTTAAAATAACCATTTCTGAGATAAATTGTAAATTTTAGAATAGTTTTTGATTTACAGAATTAAAGCACCCACCTTCCTCTATTGTTAACATCTATTGGTGCATCCTTGTTAACTGAAAGTCATCCTGATTATTTCCTTAATTTTTATCTATAATAAAATAAAAATTAAAACTAATTTTCTCTCCCAGGAAAATGTTTCCATCCATTGTAGGTCCCTTTCGACTGACAGCTTCTCAGACTTTCCTTTATGGTATATATTTTAAAAACAGGAGTTGCAATGCCCCTGAATTCGTTTTTCTTGCTCAGGATTGTGTTGGATATGCAAATTGATTTCATATCAGTTTATTTTAAATTAATATGCGTTTTTGTAAAAAAAGAGACAGGTATTTTTATAGAAATTGCTCCGAATCAATAGATGGCAATTGATAGTCAAGGCACTTTGACAGTATCAATTTGTTCAATTTACAAACATGAAATGGCTATTCACAGTTCAGTGTCTCTAGATTTTCTTCATCAATGCGTTATCATTTTCAGTATATGTCTTTTATTTTGTAATTTATTTTTTTGTTATTCTTCGTTTAAGTTAGTTTTATTTCTTGTGGTGTTTGCTAATGGGCAAGAGACTGGTTTCTTAATTTCCCTTTCAGATAGGTCATTATTAATGCATAAAATGCCACCGATGTTGTATGTTGACCTTGTATCCTACAACTTTACTGAGTTCGTTTATTAGTTCCAGCAGTGTGTGTGTGTGTGTGTGTGTGTGTGCGCGCGCAATGGAGAAAGAGAGAGAGGAGAGAGATTTAGAGTTTTCTACACATACAATCATGTTCATCTGCCAGCCCAGATAATTTTGCTTCTTTCTGTCTAATTTGCAAACTTTCACCTCTTTTTCTTGTCTGATTGCTTTGGCCAGGACATCTTCCAGGACTGTGTTTAATAGCAGTGACAAGAGAGGGTATCCTTACCCTGTTCTAGATCTTAAAGGAAAAGCTTTCAGTTTTTCCCTATTGACTGATTCTAGATGTGGATTTTCTATATGTCTTTAATGTGTTGAAGTAAGTTTTCTCTATACATATTTTGTTGAGAGATTTTATGGTGAAACAATGTTGAATTTGCCAATTATTTTTTCTGTTCCCTTTGAGATATTCATGTAAGACTTTTGACTTTCATTCGTGAATGTAATATATTGTGTCAATTTTATATGGCGAACCATCCTTTAATCCTAAAGATAAACCCCAGTTGATCATGGGGTGTCCTCATTTTACTGTACTACTGAATTCAGTTTACTAGTGTTTTATAGAGGACTTTCACGTGTATATGTTCATCTGTGATAGTGATCTGAATGCTGCTTTTTCTGACTTTAATACCAGAATAGTGCTAACCTCATAAAATGTGCTCAGGGGGTATTTCCTCTTCTATTGTTTTGGAAGAGTTTAAGAAGGGTTGTATCGTGGGTTGGATCTGGAATGTCCCCCAAAAGCCTCATGTATTCGGATATTATGGATTATCTAAGGAACCACGCACTGTTAGGAGATGAGGGCCTGGTTTGGAGGGGTGGATTATGGGCATGTGGTGGATTATAGGTGTGTGGTAGATGATAGATTACAGGCATGTGATGAGTTAGGGGTTAAAACCTAGAAGGGGTGGAACACTGAGGCTGGACCCAGAAGAGGCAGATCACGGCGACAGGACCTGGAAGGATATATGCTACTTCCTTCCTTACTCCCTGACTTGGCTTCCTGTTTGCCATGCCATGAGGAGCTGCCACCATCTCTGCCTTTGGCATGTGTTTCCACATATGAATATGTGCTGCTGCCCACATATGAATGGACTGTGACCTTCTGAACCCTTGAGCTAAATATATTTTTCCTCCCCTAATTTGTGAATGTTGGGTATTCAGTCACAGCACTGGAAAAATTAGACAGGTTGACGTTAGTTCTTCTTTGATTATTTGGTAGAAATCACCTGTAAAGCCATCTGATCCAGGGCTTTGCTGAATGCCTCCTATATTTGACATTTCTTATATTTGGCGTTCTTTATGTTTAACTTCTAATATTGTCACACATTTATTTTCATTAAAGATGATCTTTTCTGCCATTTATTAATTTTTTTGAGCGGGAAGAATTTTATCTGTCTAAACATAGTCCACCATATCAATCCATCTCCACCAGTAGTTTTGCAAGCATCTGGGTATTTATGTTTTCAGATCTTTTGTGGCAAGGGATTTGAATAGATATTTCCCCAAAGAAGATAAACAAGTGACTAATAAGTATGTGAAATGAAATCTTCAATATTATTAGCCATTATGACAGTGCAGTTAAAAATTATAATATGATATTTTCTGTCAACTAGGATAGTTGGCCAACTAACATATTGCCATCGGGATTGTAAAGCTTGCAGAAACTTTGAAAAGCAGCTGGAAAATTCCTCAAAATGTTAAATATAGGATTATCATCTGGGTCACTCTTTGGGATTTGCTCTAGAGAAATGAAAACACAGTCCAAGCAAAAACAGTGAGCAAATGTTTATATCAGGGTTATTCCATAAAAGGCACAAAATAGGAACAACCTAAATGGCTGTGACAAAATGGGATTTTGAAATTGGACACGTTGTACATACGATTGAATGTTATCTGTTAATAGGAAGGCATGAAGTCCTGACGCATGCTACCACATCCACACATTCTAATGAAAGAAGCCAGGAACAAAAGAGTACTTACTGCACAAATTGCAAGTTGGTTGGTTTTGAGATGCTAACTTCCCTTGTCTGTGTGAGATGGGTATATTAATCCTCACTTCAAAGGATGGTCATAATATACACAAATCTGTGCCAAATGCCCAGCAAGATGACTGGCACAGGAAAGCCTGTGAGTGGAGACAAGGATGACGTTGCTGTCATCCTCGGACACAGGGCTGGGTGTAGCAGAGGCTTGGAAAAGGCATTTTGACAGCTTGATTTTCAGCTCCAAGGAATTCCATGCTTGGCTAAAATCTGGGACACATCTGAACCAAAACTGTGAGTCTAGTCACTGCTGGGTAGGCAGAGAATTGCTTCTGATTTCCTGATCCAAGTCCCCTGCTTCAGTTCTGATGAAATGTCACACATCCTCTCACGTGAAGTGTGCCAGCCACCACCATCCTAGCTTATAAAAATACTCATTGAGCAATGCAGTAACATAATGTTAGAAAAAAAGATTTGAATTTGCTCTTCTGGAAAACTCAGTTTTGAGTTCGTTCTTTCCCAGCATTCTGTTCTACGGAACTTTCCTATCCCTTCACTCAAAATCCAACAGTCCAATTTTATCGAGTAATTGGCACGTGGAAGACCTCACAGAGGAACATTTTCTGAGCCAGAACAGTAGAGTCCTGGTTGCCATGGTAACCTAATCCCTGAAAGACAACATTCGGAAAAGACAACTCAGCTTCCCTTTGGCAGAGTAGAAACTTTATTGAGGTCTCTGTGTTACCATGTGCCTCCTGGCACATGACATGTCCATGCAAACATATGGCACAAAGGGACCCAGGCATGTCTAGGCATGTGTAGACACACACACAGTTAGGTTTTCAATCAACAAAAATCTAGGGCACTTAAAAGTGTCCATTCCCCAACTGGCAGGAGGAAAACAATTTGGGTGTTCCCACAACAGAGTACAGACCTCTTTCCCAAAGTCAGAGCAGACTGTGTTAACAAGAATGAGGTGTTGGAAGAGACCCTAAGGTTGCGTCGCTGTGTGATCTTGAGTATGTCTCTTCGTACGTGGACTTCAATTCCTTATTAGTAAAAAGAAAAGATTTTAACTTTTAATTTTATCTCCAGGACCTTTCTGTTACCAACTTTTATCTTTTTATAGTGTAACTCAGAAACTTGTAGTATTAACCTCTCAGAGGACTCTACTCGTAGTTGTGAAAGCATTCTCACGTTCTTAATTTCACGTCCAAATTTATGATACCGTCGGGGCTTGGCTATTTTATCAGCTGAGAAGCAAGTAAGTAAGAGATTTGCCCAAAGTTACAGCTCATAAATGGAAACATAGTGACCAGGTACCCATTTGGTCAGGTCAGTTCTAAGACACAAAGATTCCAATTGCTATTAAGCCTCTTGATGTTTCCTTCTGGGATTTATGTGTCTTTTCGTCCCATCTCTGATCATTCCCTTATACTCTCGCCCCTAAGCCTTTTCCTCAAGGTCTCACAGTGGCAGAGACCTTTTCCGGGAGAGCCAATCACAGGAGAGCGACGCGAGTGAAGCCTGGGGTGGAGGTGTGCACAGGGTGCCCAGGGAGGGCTCCAGTTAGACACGCAGGGAACTCAGGTTTTCAGGGAAGGCTTATCTGATGGAAAAAGTATGTAAGTTGAAGTCTGCAATGAAGGTGGCGCAGTGATCATAGAGCTTGTGTTTTAATTAAAGAGCATAGATCCGGAATGAATAAGTATTCAGAATCTGTGGGGCATCTTGAAGTTCAAGGAGAATAGAGAGAGTAGAAAGTTGTCTAACTTGCTGTCCTGTCCCTGGGAAGCAGTACCTGACCTTTACAATTTAAAGGAGAAGGGTTTTTTTAGCTCTCAGTTCACAAGTCTCAGTTGGTTCATGTTCAGCCTCCAGTTGGGGAAGGACTTGGGGTAGGCCTCCTTGCTGTGTATCCCTTCCTGCACAAGAAGCAATGTCAGAGAAGGGCGGAGCTAGCAAGGGAGACACACCCCCTCCAAGCCACGCCCCCAGTGTCTCATCCCTCTAACCAGATCCCTTCTAACAGCTCAGGAAAGTATCAATGGGTTAATCCACCAACCCAGCTTACCCCAATGATCCAATCACCTACCAAATCCATGAGGCTTTTGGGGGGCATTCCCAGTCCAAACCATAGAAGAGGGGGTGCTGGAGACGCTCTTCGAGGCAGCTGGAGGTGTTCTGTACTTGGTAGCAGCCGTGACTTTGTCCTCTCCCTAGAATAGTAAGGCTGGAGGTGATGGGAAGTATTAAGGAGAAGAGAGACACGGTCGGGCTGTACAGGAAGCCTCAAAGGTCCCAACTCTAAACATAGAGGTCCAAGCTTTAATAACTCAAGAAGTACAGATACTACAAACTTTTAAAAAAAGTCTTTTGAAAATTTGACCATTTAAATTTCGTTTGAGTTAATTTTGTGAATGGTGAACTATAAATTTTAAACTTAAAAATTTCCTTTCACCTTCTTTGAGATAAAATTGACAAACATTGTATGTATTTCAGTTGACCTATGTGACCTGTGAATATGTATTTACATTGTGAGATAGTCACCACGATTGAGCAGATTTACATACCATCATCTCATATAGTTATTGATTTTACTTTTAATGGTAGGAATATTTAGAATAAGCTCTTTAAGCAAACTTCAAGTATACTATACAATACTATTAACCACTGCAGTACAGTGGGTCTCCAGTACATACTCATCCTGGGCAGTTAAAACTGTACTTTTTGACCAACATCTTCTGATCCCTCGCTCCCTCGAGTACCTGACAACCAAACATCCACTCTCTGCTTGTTTATTTTCGGCATCTTTGTCAAAGGTCAATTGACTGTAAGTGCCTGGATTTATTTCTGGGATATTCTGCTTCCTTGACCCCTTGTATGCTTTTATGATTGTATGATAGTACTCTGATAAATGTAGCTTTGTACTGTAACTTAAAATCATGTAATGATAATGTCTCCAGCTTCTGTTCCACTTACTAAAGATTGCTTTGACTATTCAACTTATTTTGTGGTTCCATACAAATCTTAGAAATTTTTGCTCCATTTCTGTATAACACTCTGTTGGAATTTTGGTGGGGATTGGGCTGAATCGACAGGTTGCTTTGAGGAGTACGAACATTTGGTGACATTGATTCTTTCCATCCATGAACATGGGATACCTCCCTACGTTTCTGGTGTGTTTGTGAGACAGGGTCTTGCTATGGAGTCAAGACAGGAATCAAATTCAGTCCTCCCACCTTAGCCTCCTGAATGCTGAGATTACAGGCATGGACCACCACATTGGTTTGTGTGTGTGTGTGTGTGTGTGTGTGTGTAAGATTTTTTTCACATCAGTGTTTTACAATTTTCAGTGTACAGACCCTTCATCATTTTGTTTTTGTTACTAATGTAAATGGGATTATTTTCTTGGTTTCATTTTGGTAGCTTATTGTTGATGCAGAAAAACACCACTTGGATGTTAATTTTGTCTCCTGCAATTTTACAGAATTTGTTTATTTATTCTAACAGTTTTGTAAGTGAAATATTTAGCGTTTTTAACTTAACATGTTTTCTTGCCACCAGAAATAATTTTACTTTCTTTTTCCCTTCCAATTTGAATGCATTGTATTCCTTTTTCTTGCCTAATTGTTCTGGCTAGTACTTCTAGTACTATCTTAAATAGAAGACGTACCTTGTTCGTGGGCTTAGAGTAAAGGCTTTAAGATTTTCACCTTTGAGTATGACTTCAGTTCTTTGTCAAAAATGGCTTTTACTTGTATACCTTTCTTCATTATGTAGTTTGCTGAGCCTTTTTGTCATGGATGAACACTTTTATCATGAAAAAAAATTGCAAAATTAAAATACAAAATTTTCTGTATTTATTGAGATGATCATGCAATTTTCATCTCTTAATGTGGTATATCATATTTATTGACCTGCATATGAACTGTTCTTGCATGCTAGGAATAGATCCCACCTTATTACAGTATGTAACATTTTTTACTGGTTTGCTTTTTTGGGGAGGGGCAATTTTGTATCTACGCTTTCAGGGATATTAATTTGTAGCTTTACTTTCTATTGATGTTTTGTGCAGCTTTAGTGTCAGCATAAATCTGATCTTATAAAATGAGTTTAAGGGTGCTTCCTAGCCTTTGCTTTTTAAAAAAAGAATTTGAAAAGGATTAGCGTTAATTCTCCTTTAATAATAATTCACCATTGAGGTCATCTGTTTCTAGACTTTTCTTTGCCGAGTGAATTTTGGTTACCCAAAAAAGATAACAATCTCTTTAATCATTATTGAACTGTCTAGACTGCATTTTTTTTTTTTTTTTTTTTTTTTTTTTTTTTTTTTTTTTTTTTTTTTTTTTTTTTTTTTTTTTTTTTTTTTTTTTTTTTTTTTTTTTTTTTTTTTTTTTTTTTTTTTTTTTTTTTTTTTTTTTTTTTTTTTTTTTTTTTT